>CAIGRP010123264.1:0-34278 GCA_903798385.1 Fraxinus cuspidata | reverse complement strand
CCCCGTTGCCATCCCTATAAGTGCATCTATATTCATGTTTGTATTCTTTTCCTATTTATATGGGTCATTTAGAATATTTTTTTCGTGGCTTCGACAATAATGTCTATGGTGATGTTAACGTTAGGACAAAATGCGTATATTAGATTTTGTTTTAATTATAAATCCAAGTCAAATAAGTTAGGGACATCTCTTGATTTAATAAAAAGAGTTTTGTTATAAACAATAAAGAAAATACCGGGTAATTTCAATACCAATTTGTTGTGATACTAGACGAGAAAATAATACAACACACTATGAAGTCATTAATGACAAACTCAAATATAAAATAATTGGCACGAGAATGAAGATTTCACTAAAATACGAAGAAAGAACTACATGATTTTGTGTTTTTTATTTCTCCGACTCAGCCCATGGTTGAGCCACATTAAAATTTTCATTATCATTCTTCTATTCATTTTCAATCACACATTTTTCAATAAAATAATATTTTTCATCAAATCAATAACTTTTCCTTATTTTTCAATCATACATTCTTCATCAATCTACTATTCTAAAATACATTCTTTCAAAATAATGTGGCTCAAACACGCCCCTAATCTAAAATACAGTAAAGGGCTAACTATATATAGAAGACATGTCAAACCCTAAAGTAAAGTTATAGATGAAATATAATGTAAAAGGCCCTATTGAAAACGGAGTTGGAGGCCAAAACGCTGCACAGGCAGAATGGGTGCCACCCAAGCGGGTTCCCGGAGCCGGTCAATGAAATTAATTCTCTTCCTCTCTTTTTCCATATTTTAATCTCTTCAAATTCAACACAAATTTCAATTCTAAATAGGGCTTCCAAATAGAATTTCAACTAAAGTTTGTCAAATACACTTCGAATAGAATTTCAAAAATATTCCAACAAATAGAATTCCTCTTAATGTCAAACTTAAATAAAATTCTCAATCATTTTCAAAATAGAATTTCTCTTGATATCGAACTTAATTAAAATTCTCAATCATTCTCAAAATAGAATTTCGGTCACGTCCTAATTTTAACAAGTTTGTGTGTCAAAAGTCCAAATATATCAGCTCGACACTTTGACCCAATACACCATCGTTGAAGATTGAAATCGAATTACAGGAGATAATCATGACAGAGAGAAAGTCCCCCTAATATTAACACTGCTCAAGTCAACCAATCACGAGAATGACATGATGGCTTAGAATACAGGCCTAAGTGTCGTCATGACCCCGTCATAATCAAACTCGCTAATCAGTAAAATTTTCTCAAACGGGAGGTAGCACAAGGCTTTATATCGTACACTTTAACTTGACATGACTAGGACGGACAACTTTAGTCCATCAACGTACATAAATGGGCGGAAGGTAAATGATCCAAACTAATATTTACCTGTATAATTACAAAATTTTACACTCCGATTTAGTTCAAATCTATAGCAGTTGATCAAAAAGAATTATGTCTTTTCAACAAACACTTCAGAATAAAACTGTTAATTTTATAATTATGTTCGATGGCTACACCCGACTTTCTACTTACGAATAAATCAAAACAGTTTTTGAAATATGGTAGTATTTATGATTAAACCTAAATATGGCATATACCAGGGAGTCACTTTTCTCCTCATGATTAAACCTAAATCGTCGCACTTAGCATGTTTGGGGGCTGGCATGTGTTGGTGAAATAGTTATGTTATATTGCTCTACTAACAAAGATTTAAAGAAGTTTTATTACAAATACACAAAATAACAAGTCAGAACATGAGCTAAATTCTTTCAAATAAAATTTTTAAAAAAAAATCTTGAAGGGGGATGAGGCAGAGCCGGACCTCGGGAGAGGCCCAAGAAGCCATCTTCTCAGGCCAAGCTTTTTAGGGAGAAAAAAAAAAATTTACGTTCCTATTTTTTTAAAAGTCACTTTTTAACAAACAAAATTAAATTACTCATAGACCCGAAATTAAAACCTCACAGCCCTACATATCCTTAGTCCTGTACCGACCGAATTAAAAGCTCACATGCTCATCTACAATTTTTTAAACCAATTGAACTCCCAATATTCCATTACGAATTCTGAATCAAATTGAGGCTTTTCGATCTCAGGCTTTCATTGGTTCTTCTTATTCTCAATTTCTCATCCATCTTTAGTTTACCAAATATGTTTTCCCATTTTTCATTCTTTTGACTATACAAGTGAAGTCAGGAGGTAATATTCCCCTTTCTTTGATTACATATAGTTATAATATTCTATGAATCTGTGCATTGTATCTCTATCTCTGATCGGCTGTATATGTGTATGTATAAATTAATTGTAATTTATTTATGTAATTGATTATTAGTTTATTATGTTATTGTTTTATTGACTTATGATTTATGAATTTACCTTTGGTTTCTGAAAAATGACTTATGAGTGATTCATGAATATAACCCATCGATATATTAATTATTATATATGTATTTATGTTGTTATCATTCTTAATTATCATGAATTTGCCTTTGCCTTCATTCACTATTTTTGTTGGATTTATGACCTAAATTCATCTAAGATTTTCGTGATTTGGCGTATTGGGTCTTGAAGGGTTCATGGAGGAAAAAAAAGATTGACGGCACTAGCCTAACACTAGCGGACACTTGAGCTGTGAGACAAAACAGCGAGTTGATGCTCACCTACCACTTGCCTAGTGCTCGAGCGATACGTCAATGCTTACCTGGAGCTCGAGCGCCGCACCATTCCGAGTTTTCCTTGTTTTGTGTATTCCACATATTTTTTTGAACTAGTTTCCATCTTTAGAGCTATTATTAGGGTTTGACATGTACCACTATATATAGTTGGCTTCTCTTCAGAGATAGAACAGGTTTACCTCATGATTATTGTAAGTTAAAATTATGTAGGAACACAATATTGTTGTAATTTTTTCTCTCCATCGTAGTTGAATAAAAATTCAAATTCCTCAGCTAAATTAAATTCTTGTTTCTTTTGTTTTTGTTGTTGGTGTTCAATACTTCATATGGTGCCGTATAACCTCATCTCATTTCTAACAAGTGGTATCAGAGTTTTGATTTGATTTTGTTAGGTATTTGATGTAATTGGCAAGTTTGTGAACAAAATGGACTGAAATTATTATATTGTAAAAGTCAATGAGTAATGTGCAATTAGTAGAAATTAAGTTATATTAGATCTAGAGTTCAAGAATGGAAAAGAAGGAAAAACGGTGCCGGAATTTTGTTAAACTGTCGCCAAGTTTTGGCTAGAGCGTCAGAAACAGAAACTGTGTCGCCAACCTGTCGCCAAGCCTTCGCTTGAGCAACACACTGTCGCTCACCTGTCGTCCAGCTCTCGTTCTAGTAGCAGAGTTATCCGATGAATTTTGAATTCATTTTTTAAGGCTTTTTATCTGGCTCATTCATACATTGACCTACATATAAATAACTAAACGAATATGAATGATTTTTTTAAGGTTGAACATTGAGAAAAACATATTCCCTCTATATCAGCTTCATCGGTTTAACTTTCAACATTCGTTCTGTGATTGGATATTGGTGATAAAAACATCAAATTTACAATCCAAATTTCAAATTACTGCTTCCTACATATCTATCAGAGTTCTGAAGATCAAGAAAATGTGATTGGAGTTCAAGTCGTTGAAGAGCGTGGAGTTCTTGGTTAATCCACAGAAGATAAAAGAATTTATAAAGCTGAGAGTTGTTGTAGGAGAGCGCAATTCGTTCTAGATAACTCAGTCACTGTCTGTGACTCCCTTTTTTTATGGAAGCAACTATGCTTATTGAAAAGTTCGAATGAGAGATTTTTTTAAAGAATTGGATTAGCGTATTTGGATGAGCGTTCAAACTGGGTGGACTGCACTGTCAACTACTGTTTCTGGTGTAGCTCACCCACTAATATTTCACTCTGGACTAAAGATGACTTAGCTAAGTGTAACTAGAACAGTAAGGGCATTCATGCCCTATTTATGGCTGTGTCTGCAAAAGGGTTTAGGAGAGTATCGATGTGTGAAACTGCTAAAGACGTTTGGGATATATTAGAAACCACACACGAGGGAACTAAAACTGTTAAAACCTCTAAACTGTAGATGTTTATATCTGGGTTTGAAGAAATTAGAATGAAAGATGATGAATCGTTTGATGAATTCTATGCGAAGCTTAATGATATATTTAATTCTAGTTTCAACCTAGGAGAGAAGATCCCCGAGTCTAAAATCATTAGAAAAGTTCTTAGATCCCTGCCTGAAAGGTTTAGAATTAAAGTCACCGTGTCCTTAGATCCCTACTTGAAATGTTTAGACCTAAAGTCACCGCGATTGAAGAAAGTAACGATTTGGATGCAGTTAAGATAGAAGAACTCGTAGGATCCCTACAAACCTATGAATTCATCATATCTCAACCAAAAAAATGCTAAATCCATAGCCATGAATACTGTTAGAGAAGAAAGGAGTGAGTCAACTGATGCTGAGACACTTAGGGACGACAAAATAACTTTTTTCGTTAAAAAATGCTAAAAGGTGATGAGGAATAAGAGAAAACCTCAAGAATTGAAAAATATTATCCCAAGTAAATTTTCGAACGATAAGCGTAAGAAGAATAATTCTAGGAATGCTAATAAGAAAACTCAATCTGTTAGATATCATGAATGTCAGGGCAATATAGGAATGAATATTCTAATTTAAAGAAGAACTTGAATAAAGGAAGGCGCAAGGCGTTAGCAGTAACCTTGAGTGATGATTAATCATAATCGAGTGCTTAGAGTGATACCTTTGGTGGTGAAGATGAACAAATTTTTATGCGTTCATATCTATAGCAACGATTGAATTCGACAAGGAAAGTGAAAAGGTTTAGAATGAAGAACGTAGTGAAAAATCTGAGGAAGAGTCAGAGGCTGAGACTAATATTCATGAGTCTTATCTTGAATTATTCGAGGAAGAGTCTTAAAATAAAAAAGGTCAATAAAGATGTCCTTAAAAAGGTAAATTAACTTGAAAGAGAGAGAGAAACTCATGGTGACCTACACGACTCTACCAAAAATCTGAATAAGTTGAAGCTTGTTAATGAGAACTTAGAAGCCAAAGTTAATCCTTCACAAGTGATTTTGAAAAATCTAATACTCAACTTCATTCGTTCATGTGTGCTATGTAGAAACTCGATAATATGTTGGGGGTAAACAAGCCTGCTGGAAATAGGCGTGGTCTAGGTTACATTCAAAATGGTAATGCTACTGCTAGTACATCTAAGACCACGTTCGTCCCAACCATCCAACAAAACTCGGAATACTGTTAATCATAAACCCAATGACACCAATGTCTTTGGATCAAGACCTACTAGATAACGTAAAGTCAATCATCCTATATATCTTCAACAACCTCTGAGCAGGTTTGAACCTAGGTTTATTCCCACTTGACACAATTGTGTCGCATTGGGATACACAAGACCTAGGTGTCGTAAACTAGCGACTAGAAGTAAAATTCAGGATTTCTCAAGAAAAGCTAACTTCCTCACCCTCAGGTTAATCATTTAACTAAGATGATAACTCAGTTAACTAAGATAACTTCTACTTCTAAGAAGGTTTGGGTTAAAAAAAGTGACCTGAAAGGTCGTGAAATTGAACATGCTCTTAAAGGTAAGAAAAACATCCATGTTTTTCCTTGATTAGATTCTTAGGTGCATGCATGTGTAGTTCATTGAGTCCATTCATTCTTGCATGCATCTCACTTATTTGTGTTTTGTTTTGTGTTTTTACTTTTTAAAAGGTATTGATATTTTTATTTATATTTTTAAAAAATTATGTTTCTGATCTACTAGACATTTCTTGGTAATCTTAAATATTGCATTTGTGACGTGTATGCATTTATATGATCTATACTGTTATTTCCATTACTTGGGTTAGGTTTAATGTAGAGTATTGAGTATATGTCTCTTCATGTATCATCTGCACAGCATACACTGTGATCTTGTGAGTGAGTATGGATCGCATGTGTGAGATTTGGGATGGCGACATCTATTGGTAAGGTGACCTTGAACGTGAATTGACTTTCATTTAGATGACCTAATCTCATATATAGTCCCCCTATAATAAATAAATAAAAACTAAGTCTATCTTATACTCTTGTTCGAAACCTGTTTGACTCGAGTCATTTAGCCCGGGTATTTCTCATAACCTGATACCTATAGTCAACTAACTTGGGTTAACCAACTTAAAACTCATTACAGATGTCATTTAGTCACTTAATGGACAAGAGTCTGCACATAAGATACAATATTTGAGAAAAATGACAAAAAAAAATTATATGCTCAAATTCAGGGGAGAAAAAAGAAATATACGTGTAATTGAACTCACTTTAAGGTCATAGTCATCTTATAGGTTTGACTTTTCATTAGTAAGAGAATATATTTATTTGATAGTAATGTTCGCGTGTCCTTTCTCACAAGTTTAATGTTTTGAGTCATGTTCACGAGAAAATAGTGGCACTTAACACACGTGAGTCACTTACACTTTACTCCATTTTGAACTTGATTGAGTACGTGGAAAAATTTTACTGATAATCCATTACTTGTGCGCACATGTATTTTTGAGTTCATCTGTATGTCAGAGGCTTAATATAATTTAAAAAAGTGCTATTTCTCGTAATTTTCAAAAATTTAGTGTAATTTTTGTCAAGAGTTTGTCGCTAGATTTTCGATGAGCGATGCTCGAGTGATAAAAATAGAAACTACCTCGCTCGCTTATCGCTCGCCTATCGCTCGAGTAACAACCCATAAATTTGAATTTTAACATTATTTTTCAGGGTTTTTAGCCATTTTTCGTTTGATTTCTCTCAATTTTCACAAACCTACATCAAATTTGTGTTCTTCTCAAGTTCTCAACATCTCAAATCATTCTTTTGTGGTGCAATTTCATTGGATCAATGAATTTTCAAAGGTGAATCTCTTAAACCCTACCTTTTTCCCTTTTTTCAATTATTTTGGGGTTTTTTGTTTTTGGCCACTCTTGCTTCAATTTTTAGCATTTGCCTTCATGTTTTAGTTGTTATCATACAATGTTATCACTTATTGCACAATTTTGCACCAACAAATGGGATTTTTGGACGGTTTTGACGTGAATTGTGGTTTTCCCGTTTATCATTTTTTTTTTAGCTTATTTCTGGTGGGTTTGGATAATTTTTGAGGTTGCATTGCGAGTTGTTGATTTGAAAATTGGAGTTATGGAGAAGTTGGGAGCTTTCTTTTCATTTTTGGCATATTTTACCTGATTTTGGGGTTGTTTTGGTGGATTATAGAGTATTTCAATTGGATATTGTGTGTGTTTTAGTTGTGTTGATGTCATTTGCATTGCGATGGTGTTGAGACCGCGAGGTGACATCACAATATCCCGGCGTACCATCACGACACACATCGCGTCATCACGTCTTACAGCCAAGGTATCACATCACAAGATCATGACTTTGCATCACGTTCACTCCGTCTAGGCATCACGGCACCTTTATGTGCATTCATCCTCGGGTGCATTGCAGAAGTCTTGTTTGTCTCGATTTGCGTACAGTCATGCATCTCATGCATATCATTTGCTCAGTCGTTGTATTGATATATTGGCTTTACCCATTTCAGATTCCGCCTAAAAGAGCTCGTACTGCTGCTTCGACACCTGGTACCTCCACTTCCTATAGTAGGTCTAGGTTTATATTTTCGACTACCTAAGACACTTTTGGGTCACAATTTTCTTTGAGACCAGTTTTATTTGACCGCGAGGTCATTATGTCTGACCTATCACCTGGCCTCGCTGCTATTTTCCCTTCCCGGGATTGGGAGCCATTGTTGGTTAAGTTGACGCCTCCTCCTAGCCTCATAGTTCAGGAATTTTATGCTAACATTCATGATGTTAGCGGATTGACCTTTAGGTTTTTCTTTGGGGTAGGACGATAAATATCACACCTAATGTCATATCGAGTGTAGCTCATATTCCTAGGGTCGTTCACCTTTGTTTCCTTATCTTTCTGTTGATATACTTTCGGGGACTCTCTTGTCCATTTTACTGTATTTAATACACCGTTGGAAGGTGGCCCAGGTGCGATGTGCACTGGATCTTTACCTACTGATCGCCAAATTCTGTTGCACATTGTGTGCACTAATCTGTGGCCTGTCTCCCATACGTCTTCATTGCCTATGGAAAAAGCTCGATTTCTTTATGTCTTGCTTCATGGTGATTCTATTGACCTACCCACATTTTTTTGCCAACAAATTCTTCGTCTTTTTAAAGTTACGGGGACGAAGATGGGGCTGCCATATGCTTGTTTGATTTTTCATTTAGTAACAGCTTTAGGAGTTAGCTTTCCTAAAGGAGTTTTGAGGCAGATTTCCTAGCCAATTGGCCATACACCTATCTCTCAGAGTCAGTTGCATGCTTCTTCTGAGTCATCTCGGCCAGTTGATCCGACTGTGCCGGCTGATCCTATCGATGACCTTATCTCTTTTGATCCCTCGAATTTCCCTACTACTTCTTCTGCTCCTCCACCCACTGATATTCCATCTTCTTCTCCTCCCGCTGAGTCTATTCCTCCACCTGTTGATATTCCTTCTATTCCCAATGACCCGTCTGTTGCACTTATGGGGCAGATGACTGTGCTGATCGAGCAGCAGGCCCGTATGATGGCGGAGATTACACAACTGCGAGCTACAATTGATCATCACACTACTGAGTTTGCTATACTTCGTAGTGCTGTTGGATATCTTCAACGTGGGCTGCGATAGATTTGTTAACATTGGGATGATGACACATCTTCTGATGAGAGGACGGATTCTGATGATGCAGCTTAGTTGCTAGGTCGCCCTTTGTCATTTTGTGACAAAAATAGGGAGTAGATATTTTTGGATGTATATGATAAGTTTTTTGGAGTAGATATTTTTGGATATCATTGGATGCATATGATAAGTTTGACTTGACTTGATGTATCTAGAACTTTAGATTAAATGATAATTTAAGTATTGATAGATTAAATTTTGATGTTTAATAGTATTATTGATTAAATGATAAATTAAGTTTTGATGTTTTGTAATATCAATATTTCGTTTTAGTATGTTGGGTTGCATATGTTGGGTTGCATTGATATTACATGTTAATTTAGCTTATGATATGAAACTGAAAAGATGCATTATGAGTTATTAACTTATTAAATCATTTTTACACTTAATACTGCTTGATTTAACTACTTGAATTGTTTTTACACTAAGTACTATTTCACATACATTTTACATTGGTTATTTGATTTGTCTATTTTAGGAAACAGGTTTTGATAAATGAAAAGCAGAATTCGATCAAGATAGTTGTTGGTTGTATCAATTTTTTTAGTATGTAATTCTATTTCACTACTGCATTGACTTTAAATTATAGTTTTGTCACAAAATGCAAAATATGGAGCTTGTTAGGTATTTGATGTAATTGGCAAGTTTGTGAACAAAATGGACTAAAATTAATATGTTGTAAAAGTCAAAGAGTAATATGCAAGTAGTAAAAATTAAGTTATGTTAGGTCTATGATTCGAGAATGGAAAAGAAGGAAAAACGGCGCCAAAATTTCGCTAGATTATCGCCAAGTTTTAGCTTGAGTGTTAGAAACAGAAACTGTGTCACCCACCTGTCGCACAGGCCTTCACTCGAGCGACATACTGTCGCTCGCCTATCGCCCAGCTGTCGCTCGAGAGGCAGGGTTATTCGATGAATTTTTAATTCACTTTTTAAGGCTTTTTATCTGGCACATTCATACTTTGACCTACATATAAATAACTGAACATCTTTGAACAATTTTTCTAAGGTTGAACATTGAGAAAAACATATTCCCCTTATATCAGCTTCATAAGTTTAGCTTTCAACCTTCGTTCTGTGATTGGATATTTGTGATAAATACATCAAATTCACAATCCAAATACGAAATTGTTGCTTCCTACATATCTATCAGAGTTTTGAAGATCAAGGAAAGGTGGATGAAGTTCTAGTTATTGAAGAGCGTCGAGTTCTTCGTTAATTCATAGGAGATAGACGAATTCACAAAGTTGGGAGTTGCTGCAGGAGAGCGCAATCCTTGAGAGTTTTGAAAACTGCAATTGGGAATTGGAGCAGGAGCACGAAATCTATGAGAGTTGTGAAAATTGTAGTCAATAGGTCAGGAAGTACTAGTGGTAGTCGAGTCTGACGGACTGTAAGTTTTAATTCGTTTATAGTGGATTGTTGACTAGCAAAGTGCCAGGAGTTTTCACCTAGTTGGAATTTCTTCATGATCATATGTTGTGATAATTTATTGCTTTCATAACTATGGTATTTCAACATTGTATGATTAGCCATCTAGAAATAATCAATAGAGACTTGTTGCTATTTAATTATTCAGTTTTTAATTCTGTGTAATCACCTATTCACCCCTCATCTAGGTGTAGTTTGGGTCGAACTTTGTATTTTAAGATTTGTTCAAGGTTTCTTGCTCTTGATGGCAACCAAGATGTATGGCATTCTACATTTGAATTGTAGCACTAGATTCTCGTTGTTGCAGGTGAAGATGCGAGCAGTACCTGCTCGAATGAATTTGAATGATGCGTTGTTAGGATTTGATAAAATGCTCACAAATTGGACAACGGTAGGATGGGATGACACCTTCACAAATTCATCTTCATCTTTCAAATAATATTCTTCAGAACATTTTGAAAGAGAAAACCGCTACTACGTTATGGTTGAAATTGGAACAATTATGCATGACTAAGAGTCTAGCTAATAAATTGCACCTGAAGTAGCGGCGTTTGTTTTCTTATCGCATAATAGAATGTTAATTTTTGGAAGATCGCCTTTATTACCTGCTTCGTTTACATCGTTTAGCGATATGATATAATATAGTCATAATACTCTCATCTTTGAAGATGCGTATGATGCTTTGTTTTCAAATGAGAAGATGAAGAATCTAGTTGGATCTGAGGCTAGAAATGGAATCGGCATTGTTTTTCATGTTGGTCATGGAAGGGCAAGTAAAAGTCTACTTTTAGTAATCAAGTTTTTTTTTATTACAAGAAGAAATAACAAATCAAGAGAGATTGCAACAAGTTGCAGAATAAAGATAAGTTAGCTACAAATCAGGAAGAAATGCAATTAGACACTTCAGGCGATGCTGATGTCGTAGAGAACTATTTGAGTGATGGAGATGTCTTGACTATTTCTGACGGTTACTCCAATCCTGAAGAGGATTAGATTATTCAATTTTTGGTTTTCATATGTGTCCCAATCAAAATTTGCTTGCAAGATATAAAACAATTTTGAAAGGTGTCATGGTCATGGGAAATAACGTACCTTGTCAGGTAGTTGTTATTGGTTGAGTCAAAGCTAAGCTGTTGAATGGGACATTTAGAATACTAGATCAAATTCGAGATGTTCCAAATTTAAAAAAAAAATCACATTTCATTGGATATTCTTGATTCGAGTTCATTGGTGGAGGTGGAACTTTCACGGTTTGCAAAGATGTCCGAATTGTATTGAAAGGGCGGAACAAGTCCCATTTATACATCTTGCAAGGTCGTGTAGAATCGTTCAAGAACAATAAGCAAATGTTTAGTAACGTAGTGGATATTTAGTTTGGTGCAGTACCGTTGAAATTCGGTTTGGGGTCCATGTCAAAGAATACAACTCAGTCGAGTTCGGATGATATGGGTAATGCCGCTTTACCACCATCACCTCCGGTGCCATCGTATTCAATTGTTAGTAGCAGACCAATTGGAGAAAGGTACGGGGAAGCTGATTTTGTTGTACATGTTTTAAGTGCATTTTGATCATTTAGAACATTTTCGTATTGTTATTTGTTTGTAATATAAATATTTTGAATATTTCTTTATATTTGTTATTTTATTGTTGATCATAAGTTAACAAATGTAGTCTTATAAAAGTCTTATCAAATGAAAAAAAATTGGATTGCTTACTACGATTTAAGAGCTCAAATTTTAAAATTCGTCTATGGCCCCGTGAAACGCAAGCATGGTCCTAGGGTGAGGGTAGAAAGAAGAAGATGGATTTTCTATTAATATTTTTCTTTCGATTTAATTGTTTTAATTGTTATATGTGAGATTATATAAAATTATCATCTTACCCTTTTAAATTGGTCAAAATTTGGTCAAAACGTTAAGTTTTGGTCAACTAACGGGGGAATGGACGGAACCCATCCATCTGTTATCCAACTACAACAAATTGAAAGGTTTGAGATTGTGAATGTCCTCCAACTACAACAAATTGAAAGGTTTGTAATTGTGGATGTCACAAGTGAAACGTTTGGGTATAATCTATAACTAAGTGAAAGATTTGAGATGATAACTGCAATTTTTTCCTTTATTTCACAACTCTGTCAAAAAGTAGAATTCACCTTTTAAATTCAACTATTAGAAAATACAATTACAGAGGAGTAATATTATTTATCTAGAATTTAGATTATTATTGATCTATGTGAAATATGTCACATTATAACTTTGAATGCATTTAAAAAAAAAAAAAATTTAGACATTTGACAATGTGATAGTGAATCTATTGTCACATAAACAATAATCATCAAAATTCTAGATGAATAGCATTATTCATCAAAAAGATATGGAGCAGGAGCAATGTATTTTGTCTATAAATAACAAAATATTACACATTACTACCCAATTTAATTGAAGACAATCTAAACTTCTATGAAAAAATTAATGTCACCTTATATGGGTTGTACCCCAATTTGCATGAGAACATTTATTTATTTGTAAGTTTTATAACTACCATATAAGTACTTTTCTTCTCATGCTAGTTTCCTTTATTATGAAATATTGTCACACTTGAGAATTTCAACGATGTTTATCCTCATGGAGTCATATTTCTATTTCTAGAAGATAGTGCCATCATGATGTTTCATCGACATTGTTGAAATCCATAATTTTGAGTTGGCGGATTAAAATGAGGTCGAGTAAAAATTTCAAAGTTAAAAAAAAATCAAACATTCCTAACATTATTTACTAGCATTACTAATGATGTTGGATCATACATTGAGTAGACTCCCTCGGCCTGACACGACTCAAGCATCGTTTATTCTAATTTTGATCATGAAAATAAACCAAAAAATGAAAAAACATAAATAAAATAATGACCTAGTCAAATAAACAAAATAATGATCATAATATGGTGAAAAATCTAAACTGTTTACTTTGACATACAAACAACTTCTTGACCACTGACCTATATTTATTTGCTGATTTCAACAGTTTTGACCTTTTCCATAATTTTATTTATGAATTTAATCAGTTTCTTCGTTCCTTGATTATTATTCAAACATTAATAAAAGAATCGGGCCAAAAATTTATTGCTGGTTAGAAAAGTTGTCCCCCTTGACATGGTCAACATTTGCGGCCAAGTATTTTTTCTGTCCTCTTTTGTGTTCTCATTTATTTTATTTTATTTTCCTACAAATGGAAGTTTAAGATTATTTTTGAACTTCTAAAAAATTAATTTGAGCACATCAAGTTTGATATGGGAGTTTGAAATTATAGTAGTCCACGGTTGACAATATAGATTATTTGTTTAGAGTGATGCTGTGTGTATAGGGAGGGCTATCTGTTTAGAGAGATGATATGTGCGGGGCAAATGTCCCCCTGTACTTGTACAAGGACACAGTAGAACAACTCATTTGTTTATCCCACCCTTTGTGAGGGGCTGTAAAGCCCATATGAAGTAATGCCCGATTTTGTCTCGTATAAAAAAACAAAATCACAAGTTTGTGTTTGGTAAACAAAATTAAGCCTCTGTTTGATAGATATTAAATTTGAATTTTTAGTAGATTTTGATAAAAATTGATGAAATTTGTGATTGAAAAATTGTGGGATCCATAAAATATGTGATTTAAATTAATTGTTGATCTTGACATTGATAAAAATCTAAATTATAATTTCTATCAAACAGGGGTTAAGTATAAAATTAGGGTAGGCCGTGTGTGTGTATATATATAAGGAATAGTAGTTTTTTTTTTTTTTAAAGCTAATTTGGTAAAATAATAAGAAGTGAAGAGGTGAGTTAGGCGGAATAGAAGATGGCACAAATGACATTTTTTGAATTTTTTTTTAAAAATAGTATCTACCTTAATCATCTTAATATTATCCACCTGATACTATATCTTCTAACTTCAAATATAATTTTCTAAAAGATCTAATTTTTTGTGTCAAATGTAACCCAAGTGTTTTGGGAGAAAGTGAATTATTATTTTCTCGTTTTTTTCCAATGTCCCAAAATAATGTCCAAGTTTTTGAAAAAAATAAAAATAGAAAATATTTTAGAGAAATATGGACTTAATTGAGTTATGTATATCTCAATCCAAAGTAATAATAGTTTAATAGAAAAATAAAAGAAACGAATTAACCGAAATACAAAAAGAAAACATTAAACTATTAAATAAAGGATATATTTGAATTTTATCAATACGTATTTGCATCGAGATTAGCACGAAAAAGAACGAAGATTTAACATGCACGAATCGTCTGATCAGCGGTATGTTTGATTAAATTTTTTGGTATTTTTAAACACTATTTTGCTGGATTTTACAATAAATTCTATTTATTTCGTGGCATACATTTGTTTGTTATTTTATGTTGAGTGGTATTAATTAAAGATTATTTCTAAATAATTTGAAATTTTAAAATAGAGCACACTGTAATAGTCCTCTTTTACATGAGACCACAAGTTACGTATTCTCATTTTTTTCTTTATTGGAAATCCGTGTAACTAAGATGTTACCAAATTAGTAAGAATTATGCATCTTTTGATATTACTTGTTAAGAATTAGGAACGAGATTATATGACACAATATGAATTAAAGATCACAATACAAGAAGAATACAACAAATTTGGCAGATGAAAGTGTTGGATTTTGTGACTCAAATTAGGTGGAATATTTAGAGAAAATATTATTTCCTTTATTCCACGTGATTTTTTTTTATCTTGTTTCCATCTTTGTGATCTTTCTAGATTTATAAATAATAGACTCTTCATTCAATTTAGTAAAATGCAGAAATTGCTGAAAATTGTATTTTCTCTCTATTGGTTGTCATTAATAAAATATTCTGTTCCTCTACCAATTTCTTGTTTGGTTTCTTTTAAATCTTGTTCTTGTTCTTTTTTATTAGTTTGCGAGATCTATACTTCATATCGCGTCATTTCACCTACTCGAATTCTTACCATAAAAAAGAATTCATTATATTATGGAAAAAATACAAAGATATTGTGTTTTTACTATTGTCTAATTTGTAAAGAAAATCCAATTGTATATACTGGATATATGTAACACCACAAGCTTGTTTCTCGTAATTATCATATCTATCTAGATTATGTATTAATACTACATTTATTGTTCAACTATTATAATTATTTTTGTAATAACTAACTATATCTCTTACAGTGGAATATACATTAGACACCCTAAATGATCAACTTGTTTATTAATTTAAGTTTAATATATTTATAATTATATTAAGTTTAGATTAAATTATACAGTGCATTTATTTTTACTACTTCCTTTAGACTTGTCTTGCTTTTTGATTGAGTCTATACGTCGAGTTATAATCTTTCTTTAATATAAATAAAAAAATAAGTTAATATAGATAAATAAGGAGGCCTAAATTTAGATTAGTACAAATTAAACTAAATAAACACGATTGGGTTTAGGATTCTATATATTTGCCTTATTTCACACCTTTTAAAATTAAGTAGAAATTCTTTTCTCTGCCAAATGTTTAAGTTCAATTTCTCCATTTGGGACACGAGTATGCTCTTAATAAGGTGTGGTTCATAATTTATTTATGATATAATCTTATGGTTAACCTATTTGTTTATTTCTATATTGATTTTTGGTGGAAAAAGTTTAACTATGTAGCCTTTTGAGATTTTTCTACAAACATACATGTATATGTAGACAGGGTAGTAGGAGGAAAAAGAACTTGAAAATAAATTTAAACAAACTTTTGATGAAAATATTAATTTATTGAAGAAATATTGGAATTACAAGAATTTGAATAAAATTTTTCTAAAGAAATTAGAAATTACAACGAAAATTTCTATATTTCTTGAATAAGTTTTTTCTCCCACTAAAAAACTCTTGAGGAGAATTTCTGTCTTGAGCTTCATTTATACTTGAGTTCGGGATTTGAAATCTTCGTTGAATTTTTTTGAAGAATCTTCAATAGTCTTGAAAATGACATTTATCAAATTTGAAATAATATCCGCCAACTGGCGACCATAACGCTTCAACTTTGCGTAAAGTAACTTTAATAAAGTTGATAAAAATGGAATCTCATTTATTAAAGTTTTTTTTTATTAAAATTTCTTCACATTATTATTTTGTCTTCTGTTTTGAATGATGGTAGAACTGATATACATAAATTTTGAGATGGAAGAAATAGTTGAAATAATTTCTCTCTTACAGCATGAACCTTGTATTGTCTGAATTCGTCCAAATAATTGGGTCCATATATTCATTTTGAATCTTTTTGAGTTTCTTCATTTATTAATTCATCAATGTCTATAATCAAGTATCATTCCTCATTGCTTTGAATATAATTAGTTTCTGAACCTGATTTTGTTTGAGAAAATTTTGACTTTGATTTCTTTGAAGTAGATTATGCCATAGAAGCAATTTTCTCTGAAATAACTGATAATTCTTTAGGCGTCTTGCATTGAGAAAACATAGCTAATAATCATGATTTTTCTATAAGAAAGTCATCTTATTTTTCTTGCTCTTTATTTGAAAGTTTTGGAATACCAACGTTCTTTTTGTTCTTGAATCCATGAAACAACAACTTTTGGATAACAATTTGTTTCATGAAATTTGGACCACCATTTGATCTTGAGTCTCCGAATTATATGTTTAACAATAAATTCAAAATTTGTATTTTGAACCAAATTGAAATCCAAGCAAAATATCCATGATATCTTGAAGTTGTAGGCGAACTAGAACAAAATATTTTCTTAAGGTTTTAAAAATGTTTTTTTCCTCTTTTTTGAATAGTTTGAATTCTTGACGAGTAATATTGAGTAAAATCGTCTCATTAAATCCAAAATATTCGAATCAAGTTTGAAACTATTTTGAAAAACTTGAAGGGCATGCTTGATTGAAGAGAATAAACCAGGTGTAAGTCACCAGTCTCAAGTAAAAAACATAATACCAAACACTTTGATAGTCAAAATAATTTAAATGAGATTCCCATGTTTCATCCGTAGATCAACGCATTCTTTTCTCATCTCATGGATTTTATGCCCATTCATCATACAACAATATTCTTTGAACGCTAATTTTTGAAAAATCAATTTGTTCGGATTTTTAAGGATTTGGAGTACGGGTTAAAATAGTCGATCCACATTTGATAAGGATTGTTTCATAAAAATTCATTGTTTTTTTTATGTTTTTGGGCATATAATAAAATTGAGAAAGAAAAATATGTTGAAGGAATTCATTTAAAGATATACTATGAACCCATGAAGTTTTCATTTCAAGAACGGACAAATGAATAGGTTTAGTAAAATAATGAAAGGATTTTGAAGGATTTATTTCAGGTAATTTTTTTGAATCAAGTTGAATGGCTCTTTTGAAATTTGTACGGGAAGTTTCTTGTATACTACAAATATTCTTACTTTGAAAAATACCAGGTCTTCAGAAGGTTGAAAGAGATAAAGTTTTTGAGGTTTGAGTTTTATTTTATTTTTATTGTTTTTTTGAGAAGAAGAAGAACTTTCTCCTTTTTTTGATCATTGAATATAATCTTCAATTGAAAATATGAGAATTGAAGTTTTGTTTTTATTCTTCTTAGAAGAAGAATCCATATTGAAAATTTCTCTCAATTTGAAAATCTCTAATTGTTCTTACAACTCTCTTTTAAGAAAATTTTCTCCCTATAAACTCTCTGGTGAGGAAATCTGCAAAAACATTAGATTTTCCTTGTATCTATACTATTTTAAAATCAAAACAACACAAAATAGCTTGCCACCTTGCAAAGATTTGTTTTGAAACAAGATTTTTGACATTTGTTTGTAAAACTTCTTTTGAAACTTCGCATTACAATAAATTCTTTATTCATCAAATCATCTAGAAATCTTGAAATGCATAAAACTATTGATAAAATTTCCTTTTTGATAGTAGAATAGTTCCTTTGGGAACCAGTCCACACAATTGAGTTAAACCTAACCAACTGTTCTTGATTAGACTTTTTTGAAATTTGCTTTAATATCCCACAATACCTTATGTCGGACGCATCTACCTCAACAATAATGGATGCAAGTGAATTAATAATTAATAAGCATGGAATACTTTTGGCAGTTTTTTTTTTTTTTTTTTGACATTTTGGACTACTAAAGTGTGCTTTGGGGTACACGGCTGTGAATTCTTTTGTAACCTTTGAAAAAGTGGAGCACAAAGTAACCTGATATTTTTGATAAAATTAGCAACATAATTGATACAGTTTAAAAAGCGCTGCAAACTTGTTTTATCTAGAATTTTATCTGAGAATTTGTCAGCAAATTAATTCTTGACTTCTTTGAATATATGTAAGTGTTTCTAATTGTATGTAATGACTTAAAAACCTTATAGGTGTTTGATTAAGAACAATTTTCTTAACTGAAACATCCAATCCATTATTCTTAATAATATGAATGAATACATTGATATGTTAAAAATGTTGTTCTAAACATTCTGGAAAAAATTTGAATATCCTTAATATAAACAATGATAAAATTTGAATAAGGATTAAAAATGTTATTCATAATTTTTTAAAATTCTGAAGGAGAATTTTTTTTAGACCGAATGGCATAACATTTCACTTGTATTGCCCAAAAGGAACATTAAAAGCAGTTTTGTATCTATTTTTTCTTTAATTTGAATGTGTCATAATCCTGATTTCATATCAAATTAGAGAAGATAAAAACTTTGAATTATCTGTTTTACAAATCTTTCTTTTGAAGTAGTCGATATCTAATCCATTGAAGAGCTTTATTGAGGGGTTTATAATTGATGACGAGACCTGGAACCTCTCATTCAAGTTCAACAGAATTATTGACATAAAAGGCTAAATAGCTCAAAGGAGATTTACTTGGACGGATCAATCATTTATTAAGTAAATCATTGATTTCCTTAATGCAGTAATCAAGCAATTCTTTATTCATTTGATTCGGACGAGATTTTGTAGGAATACTTGACTCATGAAAATGGATAAATTTGAACAATAAAAATAATTTCAAAAATTACTTATTGGTCTAAATCTTTGACTAAGTAAAAAATATTTTTAAAACAGATGTTTAAATTACAAATATGAGCTTTTGAAAGTTTATATTGAATATTAAGTTTTTTACCACTAGTTCCATAAAGACATTTCGTAGTTTTCCAAAATATTTTGTAGGGATAAGACATTTCCTAATACAATTTTGATCACCACTAGAATCAATAAAAACTCTAGTAGTGAGTTTGAATTCTTTATTGACACAATAGTCATATTGTAATACCATTTTTTAAGTGGAATGCGATTGATGACATTAATTTTTGTTTCCTCTGTTTGAAAATTTTCATGAGTAGTTGAAAGAGTATCTTCGACATAAGAGGATCCAGAAGAGAAATAAGAAGTATCATTAGATATTTCTTGTTCCAAACTTTTGGTTTTGAAAAGAGGAACTTACATACGAACATCTTTCATTTGACGTTCTATGATTAAAATTCGAGGTGTCATTTCATTAAAATCTGAACGTAATTGAGAACATAAAACTTTTGAAGAGAATGAACTATCACTATTAAACCGATTTAATATGTTTTTTCATATTAAACGGAGTTCCCTGAGATATTGAGGATTTTGGAAGAAGAAGAGTGAACATTTTCTTTAATTGAGGATCTTCAATTTTTTCAATTATTTCTTAAATAAGTTCTTCTTCTTTAATAAGACTTCTTTACATTGATTAGTATTGGAATCAAAGGATCTTGAGCTTATCTCAGCGTCGAGTCTTCTTAATGTTGATAAACAAGCTTAAGTTTAGAATTAGATTCTTTTTCTAAACTAGAATTGAATAAATTAAGAAGTTCAATTTAATATCTTCATCTATTTGAAGATTATTAATATTTCCCTTTATAGAACATATATTTGAGTAGCGATCCGTTTGATTACATTTCCAACAGGTAACTATTGAAGTTTTGGGATTTTGTTTTCTAAAAGATTTCCCATTAATGTATCTAGGTTTTGAATATTTGGAATGATAATTTTGAAAAGATTTTTGTTTTTGAAAAAATCGTTGTTTTTGAAAAGATCTTTTTTTTAAATGGGAAGTAAAATTTTTCTTTTTCATTCTTGAAGATGGAGAAATGATTTTCTCAAAACCATATTATTCAAAGAAAGATCCAAGCTCTTTACGACTTTCAAATCTTTCTGATTTCAATTTTTCTTTGAGTTTGAGATCATTGCAGAGTGCTAATCCTTCTTTATTGACAAAATTAATAATTTCACCATAAGTAAGGATATCATAAGGAATTGTATCTTATATTGGAGTTTGATAGAATTCCTAACTCTTTCAGCAAAGAGTTTTGGAAATCAAGAAATGAATATAACATATATGTGTGCACGCGCGTGCGCGTGTGTGTTAATTGTATGTATGTATAAGTATAAAAAGGCAAGTACGTAGTGTCTAGATGCATATTTGTGTGTGTATATATAATTTCCTAAAATTAGGCAGTAATTTGGATTTTCTATTTTAATGATCATTTAACAGAACAATACCTAATTGGATTGATGATAATTTTTTTCTCTTCTTAACACTTTTACTTACAAATAGGGTTTCCAACAATAATTATAAATTAATTATTTTAATAGAATAAGGTTATGAGTTCATATTTAAAGAGTGAGTTCTATCAAAGTTTCTAAATAAATGGTAATGAATTAGGATTTTGGTACGTTGATTTCATGGTGGCTAGGAACATCTTCATTTGCCTTTCAAAAAGTAAAATGTTAGGACTCAAGGTAAGTAAACCTCCCCTTATTTTCACGTGTACGTCATATAGTTAAATGTATAAACGTGTTACTTAAATTGTCCTTACGCAAACATGATATTTGATCGTTACTTTTTATGTCCTAAATGCTTCTCATGACATATTCATACAAGCCAATGCATTATAAGCACACATGAAGTTTCAAGAAATAAAAATTTTTCAAATGTCGATGAGTTAAGAAATATTAAAGATTTGTATCTTGAATGTTTTATTACGAGGTGTAAATCTATACCATAAAAGATGTGAGTGAAAAATGGGGCGTGAGGGACCGACGCATCCGACCAATATTCAATGATAATGTTAATATTAACAGTTTTGCGGTATTACCGGTAGGACTTGATTGTGTTCCAAATAATAATTGTCCACTGCATTCTGATTGGCTAGGCGATCACCAAGTGAGCTCACGACATCAATATTAAATTTTTAAGAAATGGAATACATAATGGGAAATGCTTTTTATTTTGAAGTAAATTATATGCATATCATAATCATGCATCATATGTGAGGTTTGCTTATTGGGCATTATCTCATTCTACATTATCCCTCCCTATTTTTAGATGATGAAAGCAAAATGATACAAGATGACGACTTGTGGTACGATGGACTAAGTGCAATCACATGTATATATTGAATTTATTTTTAAAACAAATTTAACACATAATTTAATTGTCTTCTATTTTATTAAGTACACATTATTTTCATAAATAAAGTAATTAATATTTATCATGTTAAAGAAAAATTAAATCGTCTTTCCGCATTTATGATTTTAAATGGAAATGAAATGATAATGCTTCCAAATCTAGGTATCCAAATTTGGGGGTGTTACATTATAATAGTTCTAACGATGGAAAGAGCATCAGAAAATGAGTCAAAAAACTAAATGGATTTGGGCCGATGCCACCGTCGCTCAAGTGCCACCATTGCGGTAAGTGGGTGGCGAAGGCACTGCTCTCTGTTTTGCGCGCTCAAGTGGGAGCTTGGCGCACAACTAATGAGAATACTGCTAAATCACTTCTTGGTTCATATCCTTCTTGAGCGTGCAGCTAATGGGAATACGGCTAAATTACTTCTTGATCCATATTTTGACATCTTCAAGACCCACTTCAACTAATCCACAAATATTAAATGGAATTTGGATCAAATTTTAACATAAGATAATAATGACATAAAATTATGAATGTTGATGATACTGAGTTTTCACCGGTCCCAGTTAATAACTAATAATTTATCGCATGCTTATAGTAAAATGACAAATACGTGAAGATACCCGATTGTCCTCAATCTACGAACCATGTCAAAAGTGCCGAAGGACCAAGAATTGACCAACCATGCTCGAGTGACTAGCTGACTCTACACCTTGGCCCGACAGAGCTCGAGCACGAATCCAACCATTTGGTTCTGCTCGACCATCCCTGACAAGATGTACGGCATGGTAGACATCAACCAAGATGACCGAGCTTGGACAACCTAGTCGAGCTTGAACAGGCTCCCTATTCTGTTCTCTCTCTCTCTCTCTCTCTCTCCATGTCTTTTTCACCAATAGCGGTCGACGTCATGGGTTTTCTTTAAGGGCTTAGTCTCTTATGCTTTGATTTCCAACGGATATTAATAAATTATTAGACTACTATGGATGTCTCGATATGCTTACCGACTCCCAAACTTCCACGAAGTTATCTGTTAAGATTATTAACATAGCTTTAGTTGAAACATTTATAGCTTAGCCTCGTCCAGCACCCATTGCGAATCAAAGGGATAAGACTTAGCCTCGTCTAAGACTAAGCATACATCATCCCTGGAAGGAATAATCATAAGATGTATCCTCATCTAAGCGCAGATCGCTAATGAAAGAAAAGGCTAAATGAGATACTATGTCTTTAATTCTATTAATGGTAATTGTAATTTCACTCAAATGTCAATTAGGAAACTTTACTTCAATTTGTTTTGATTAGGTGACTATACTTCAATTTATTTCAACCTGGTAACTATACTTTAATTTGTCATAGTTTAGGTAACTTTGTCCAGTTTCGTCAATAATTGACTATTGCATCATCGATTTCTGTAATCAAAGTCACTGAATTTGATAGAATAACCTTAATTGAAATTAAACTTAAAGTGTAGTTACCTGAATAATACTAAAGTGAAAGTATAGTTACCATGAATGGATTTACATGTATTACTACGATAAACAAAAATATTTATTTAATGTTAAATAACCATATGACATTTCCTGATGTCGAGGATTGGTTGAAGCAAGGGGGACAGATTTCATGAACATGCAGAAATTTACCCCATTCAAATTTCTAAATGAAATGAACTGAAGTCACATACTGGAATGTTATGGAATATATAAAATAATTTTGGATAATTTTACCCTTTCATTTCGTTATCGCGTGATCATTTAACTTGCAAATAATCATTCTTTCTTAACTGAAGATGTGGGTATCATAATTTTAAAAGTTCGAGAATACAAATTCAACAAATGATAAGTAAGATCATGAATATCACCCTTACCAAAGGTTGGGATCCTATTAGAATTTACTTCAATTTTTAACTGCATAGAACGATGAAATGCAGGTTAGATTGGTCATACATTTTAGGCCGGGCCATAGTGGAGTGTTATATTTATAGATACAACACCATGTTACTGTTTTATAAATTCATCTCATTTTAAGTTGACATGTCAAATTTATTCTTTAATAATATTTACTAAACATCTTCTTTTACTTGCCTATATTGGGATCAATATCAAGGTGAGAATTAAATTAGGTGGGTGGTAGACAAATAGGTAGTCTACTACTTTAAAATGTTATATAATCATAATTTTTTTAATACATAAATTAGGTGGGTGGTAGGCAAATAAGTTGTCTACTACTTTAAAAGATTATATAATCATAATTTTTTTAATACATTCTGAAATAACGTAGTTTATTAACTAAGTTTGACCTTACATGCAGAATTATACAATTAACAAGCAACAAGTTACTTTTAATTGTTTCTAGATGGTTAAACAAACAGTCCAATTATCATAAGTTGAATTACCGTAGTTTGTAATAAGAAAGCAATAAAAAATACCAATATTGATGACGGAGAAACTCAACTCGATAAAAGCTGCGGGACCAAATCAGTTACCTCCATTATAGACAATACAGATTTATAGTAAGATGTTGCTTAGTCAACTCAGCTAGACTTCCCGATCTAATTCTTGTAATCTCCAAGATCGGCCGAACCCATCAGCTCCCGATTTTCTGCAATTGTCTCTTCCAAGTTGAATTCCAAGAACTCCCCGTTCTTGAACTTTTCCTGCACTTGTGGTCCAACCTCTCTCAACCTCTAGCAACCTTTGAAATTCAATTGAGAAAGTACCTTCCTAAGGGTGTTTAGGAAGTAGGTGTTTCGGATTTAATGTATTCGATGTTTTTCCCCCAATCTGTGGTTGTATCAATACATGAACAATCTCTTGAATCTTCAAAAAATAATAAGGAAGTATTATAGAGAAGAGGCACAATGAACAATCACACCAAATTTGGTGCATAGATTTGAGTATTTATAGGAGATGGTAATTAGGTTGAATGGGCCGAAAAAATACTTCAAAATATCAAATAAGGTTTTTTCGGATCGGCGGACGACATGTGCTCTATTTTTGTCGCTCGAGGAGTGTCCAGGCAATAGGCTAATGAAAATGTGGTGCTGTGATTCTCCTCTTTTCGTGCTTAAACTCTAGACCTCATAACCTAATTTATACAAATTGGAAAATAGGTCCGTGACTTTTACAACACGTCACAAATTAGTCATTTGTCCACGGAATCGTCAATACTAAAAACCTAACAAACCCTCCCTTTGGCATTCTGCGACAAAACTATACTAACCTAATTTATACAAATTGAACCCTATGTCCTTGACTTACAACACATTACAAATTAGTCATTTTGTCCACATAATTGTCCACACTAAAAACTTAATAAACTCCCCATTTGGTATTCTATGAAAAAATTACATAATAAGTCAAGGAACTAATAAAAATCTAAATTACCCAAGTTTCATCAAACTGCATCTCTTGCATTTCTTGTTCAACCCGTTTCCCGAAATCCACTACTCAAATATCAGTGTAAAAGTACGTGATACAAAAAATAATAAAATCATTAAACACATTATACCAATACTAGCTAGATTGAGACATAACACTAATATTAATCCAAACACCTAACCTAATTTATACAAATTGAACCCTATGTCCTTGACTTACAACACATTACAAATTAGTCATTTTGTCCACATAATTGTCCACACTAAAAACTTAATAAACTCCCCATTTGGTATTCTATGACAAAATTACATAATAAGTCAAGGAACTAATAAAAATCTAAATTACCCAAGTTTCATCAAACTGCATCTCTTGCATTTCTTGTTCAACCCGTTTCCCGAAATCCACTACTCAAATATCAGTGTAAAAGCACGTGATACAAAAAATAATAAAATCATTAAACACATGATACCAATACTAGCTAGATTGAGACGTAACACTAATATTAATCCAAACACCAACAAAAACATTAGTATCACAAAAATATCAAAAACTCAACCAGCCAAGCATTATGATATGGAATGCAATGAAATGAAATCAATTAATCTCTTCTAAATCAAAATCTCTCTCTCCCCGTTTTTGTGTCAAATAACGAAACGGTAAAAAAACTTTTAACATTAACAAGTAATCACTCAAAAACGCAGTTGTTAGCATGCATAAATATAATCAATGTAAGTAAATCTTCCCACATACTCAGTTCAAGCTAACATGGAGTAAATTGTATAAGTAACACATATGTATACAGTGTCACGAATCATTTGTAAATAGGATTCCAAACCTTAATTTTGTGAGAAATGACATACTAAACATCACAGCCAATAAGTATATTTCTCTACTTATGAAAGTCAAACCATTGAAAGTACATTAGGACATGTAAAGAAAAGCTTTTGTATGGATAATTTGTTTTCTCCCCCTGACTTTGAGCATATTTTCACATCTTTCAATATTTTAAACTCATATTATTTTTTACATCTTAAGTGTAGGCTCTTCTCCATTAAGTGACTAAAATGATTCATGTAGCGAGCTTTAGGCTAGTTAATCCAAAATTAATGATCATTTTTATCATATCCTAAACCTCCCTTATTACCAGCAGGCTTGTTCATTCCTAGAATGTTATCTAACTTTATGGAACCACTAGAAAAGGCTAGAAGTTGAGACTTGGAATGCTCTAGGTCGCTTAGAAGATTTTTAACATGGATTTCTAAAGTTTTCTTTTCAACTGTCAGCTTATTAACTCTCCTAGAGATCTTCTCAAGTTCGCTTTTGAGATTCTTAACCTGAATATCTAAGGATTCATTCATAGATTTCAACTCGTTCAGGGTAGAGGTAAATTCCTAAATGTACGCTAAGAGTTTTTCTTTCTCCGACTCAAGTTCCATGACTCTCGTACTTAAGGCTTTATTTTTAGTTAAAATTTTAATAATCTCCTCATAGATTCTATCATAAGTCTCATGAATATCTCTCTCACTATTAGAATCTTCTTCTGAATTCTCACTACTACTTATGCTCTCAGCCTTCTCACTCCTCTTATCAGATCCATTCGTAATTCTAGCAGTAAAGGCAATATATTTTCCAATTTCCTCACGAGTGAATTTCTCACTCTGATTGTCTAAGCTAGACTCGTCATCAGTGAGAGTAGCATTCATAGCCTTATCCGAATTTCTCCTACCGCTAGGTACTCACTCCTAATGTGCCAAAACCTTGANTCTCTTGAGGTTTTTGTTTATTCCTAAATATTTTTCGAAACTTTTTAACAAAGTATGCTAATTCATTTTCATTAGTAAAATCTGAATCCGATGACTCTTTGTAACTATTCCTCACAGTTTTTAAGGCCAATGACTTATCGTTTGTGGGTTTAGCTAATGTCGGCTTATAAGTTTGGAGAGATTGAACCAGCTCTTCCACCTTGATAGAGTTTATATCCTTACTCTCTCCAATAGCAGTGATTTTATGCCTAAATCGCTCAAGTCAAGATCTAAGGATTTTTTTAACAATTGTTGATTCGATTATTTTCTCACCTAGGTTGAAACTAGAATTAACTATATCATTTAAGCTCGCATAGAATTCATCAAATGTCTCATCCTCTTTCATCCCAATCTCTTCAAACCTAGTGGTCAACATCTGCAACTTAGAGTTTTTAACAACTTGATTTTCCTCATGTGTGGTCTGTAGAATATCCCAAACTTCTTTAACAACCTCATACATAGATACTCTCTTAAATATTTCATGGGACACTATCATAAATAGAGCATGTAAGGCTTTGCTATTTCAGTTACACTCATCTAAATTTGCTCAATCCAATTAGCAAAAGGAGTCAGGATAACTTCATTATTAATCGTAGAACTATGGGCAGTCCAACCATTAACCACACTTAACCAAATTCCTTCATCCATAATTTTTAAGAAAGGTCACAATCTAACCTTCCAATAAGCATAATTATTGCCATCAAAATATGGCGGGACGAAAAATGAAATAATCATCTAGAAATCTAAGGTCAGGATTCGGATTTATGCTCTGATACCAATTGAAATAACGCAGTTTACTAACTAAGTTTGACCTTATGTGTGGAATTATACAATTAACAAGTAACAAGTCATTTAAATTGTTTCTAGATAGTTAAAGAAACAGTCCAATTATCCTAAGTTGAATTATCGCAATTTGTAATAAGAAAGCAATAAATAATACCAATATTGATGAAGGAGAAATCCAACTAGGTAAAAACTCTGGGACCAAGCCATACCTCCCCTATAGACTATACAGATTTATAGTAAGATGCTACATAGCCAACTCCACTAGACTTCCCGATTTAATTCATGTAACCTCCAAGATCAGCCGAACCCACCAACTCCTGATCTTCTACAATTGTCTCTTCCAAGTGGAATTCCAAGAACTTCCTGTTCTTGTGCTTTTCCTGCACTTGTAGTCTAACATCTCTCAACCTCCAATAGCCTCTGAAGTTCAACTGAGAAAGTACCTTCCTAAAGATGTTTAGGAAGTAGGTGTTTTGGATTCAATGGATTCGATATTTTTCCCCCAATCTTTGGTTGTATCAATACATGAACAAACTCTTGAATATTCAAAGAATAATATGGAAGTGTTATAGAGAAGAGGCATAATAAATAACCACGCCAAATTCGTGCATAGATTAAGCATTTATAGAAGAGGGTAATTAGGTTGAATGAGCCGGAAAAAATATTTCAAAACAGCAAATTAGGGTTTTCTGAATCGACCTATTGCTCGAGCGAGAAGCTGGCAATAAGCGAGCGACGTACTATCGTTCGAGCGAGAGCTCAGCGACTGACGGGCGACATGTATTCTATTTTTGTCGCTTGAGCAATATTTAGGTGATAGGCTAGTGAAAATGCAGCGTCGTAATTCTCATCTTTTTGTGCTCGAACTCTAGACCTCATAACCTAATTTATACAAATTGAACCCTAGGTCCTTGACTTTTACAACACATTACAAATTAATCATTTTGTCCACAAAATTGCCAACGCTAAAAACCTAACACATTTAATTATGTGTTATTGGAATTCTAAAAGACAATACATGTACATTTTATGCATTTCTTTTTCAAATATAGCAAGTCCTTGTAGGATAGAAAAAAGTTATGCGTCAACGTACAAAAATATTTTATTAAAAGAATGTGTGATTGAAAATGATTTTGGAGAAAATGAGTTTTACGAAATGTGGGCCAAACAAATGGCTCAATATGTTGCGTATCTAACTCAATATAGGTTAAGCCAGCCTTTTTTCAGCAGTTTATAGATTAAGGATCTATTTTATGTAGATTTTTTAGAATAAATTTTGTGATATATGAATTTTTGGAAAATGTATAAATTAAAAAGGAAAAATAATTATAGATTCATGTATACAAATTATTTTATTAAAGAATGTATAATAAAAAAATTAATGAATTTATACCAAATGGCCAAGTGGCGAGGACCCCTTCAAAGTCAATTTTGTTGTCTATTTAGACTGTAACCAAACTTTTGTTTTGCTTGCAAAAGGCTAGGCCATTCATTTGGAAGCCAAGGACGACTCCTGAGAATGTCTATAGTTCAAAATCATTTCCTCCATTTTTTTCTTCACCAACTTCTAGTATAGGCGACGCTACATAAACTTGAGTCGGCCAGTGTTGTTGGATTGCTTGTCATCTGGATAGGTCAATCGTGTCATGCCTACAGAATTATCGAGTTCAAACTTGATGCCTTCATTTCTCAGTCCCATCAATCAAATTGTGACACATCACAAAATTTTGAAATATCATAACTTTAAGTGAACGTATTTTTTTATGTTTTCTTAAACTTGAATCGCGCCCCATTAAAATTTTGACATTTCAAAATTATTGTGATGTGTCAGAATATAATTGATAAAACAATTAAGGAGACATACAAACATGCTCGTCGTCCATACAAGCCCTTTTCAATTTCTTTTTCAAAAACTATCTTAAAACAAAAAATAAATATTTATACAAGTAATTTGAAAGAAACTTATTTTAAAAATAAATTTACTTGCAAGTAACTTTTAAAAGCTTCGTTCCCGACCCACCTCTCTTCACTTTCCAACTGGCAGTAAAAGTGACCATGCAATGATAAAATTAGAAGCAAAGATTTAATTAGAGTTTAAAGCCAATGGCAATCACTTTCTGAGGATTCAGTGTACAAATTAATTAATTTTTTTTTTCTTCTTTACCAACTACGGCCAATAGGATGAGTACTTAATTTACTAGGTCAAGTGGCAGTAAAACATCTGGAAGTCGATTTAATTAATTAATTAATAATTACTTTCGAATGATGAAAGTTAGACGCAAGATTACCATTAATCTTATCTTTAATATAAAGTATAATCATTCATTCAATATGCCGTTAAACAAAAAAAGGGTAAGATGATACTGTCAATGAGTTCTAAGGTCTAAACATAGAAAAGGACTTCGAAAAGTAAGTGAGGTTTATTTCAAAACCTGTTACCTTTTTTTGATTATTTCAATGTGTTTAATTAGGGTTTTGATTTTTATTTTATTTTTTCCGCCAAAAAATGAGCAAATTGGTACCGTAATTTTTTCAAAAATTAATGATTTGGACCTCGAAGTGAAAAGGAGAAAATATATGCTTGTGGAATGGAAATTGTCATTTGTTTCTTATATTTCATCGCGTAAGTTTTCTTATAAGTTTTATTTTTTTAATTTCATTTTTTGACATTAATAAAAATAACTTTATTAACTTGTATCATCACAAACAAAGATGAAAGAAATTTGGGAATACAATTATTCCACTTGCAACTAACATATATTAAATTTGTGAACCTCAAACCAAATAACATAACACAAGCCACAATCATAGAAATAAATAAATTATCTAACAAGAATCCCTTGTTCAGAGAAAATTGAAAATCTAACTTGAGAATCATGGATGGTAATGTTATATTCTTCTATTAAATTTCAACTAACAAAAAATGTGAATTGGTCGAAATAATCTCCAGAAGTTAAAAATATGAAGTAACATGATAACAAATCCGTAGTTACAATATGAAAATAATTCTATATAATTAATAAGAACAAAACGTAATATAAATACAGTTGACTTTTTCAGCGCACTATTAAGTGATAGTGTGTGTCCATTTAGTTTTTGTCCATGATACCAGTCTAGTCGGCACTGTACAATAAGTACAATTAGTCAATTAGAATTAATTATTTAATTGAACTTACCATATAATGTTAACTTACTAATGTTTTAGGGTAATGAAGTAAAGAGCATTATTAGAAATAAATGTAATATTTATTCATAGACTATTGTGAGTAAATTTTAGTATTAAAGCGAACGTGCACTTTAAGAAAAAGTTTATTAAGGTCCTTCTATAGAAATGCCATAATTTAAGAAATGTTATTAATTAAATTAACTCTTTTTCCATTGACGGCTGTCAACTTCATATTGGTCTCTTATACTATTCGACTCTAAATAAAACCTTACATTCCATTTTCAATTTAGTGGAGATTTCCACATATGCCGTCAGTTATAATGTACTTATCATATCTTAGGCCCAACCTTTACCAATTTATAATTAATTTTTTCAGCTTTACGGACAAAAAAAAAAAAAAAAAATTAAAAAACTCCTGATTGACAATTCTTATCCCTTTTTTTTCACATTCAAGGAGCCTCACTTGACCAAATCTATACAATGGTGTTCAGAAACCCCTACCCCACCCCATAATCTCACCTTATTTTAAAAATCTATATTAAAAAGTTAATTACATCATGGGATCTTATCTGTATGCATGCTATACATCAACTTGTATATAAAGACCACCTACTATCAATCAAAAGCTAGCAACAATTGAAGTTGTGTGCTTTCCTCTCTAAATTTATAGCTATCAAATTGATAAAAATAGAGAGAGATCATGGAGTCGAATATGGTTGCTTTATTTGAAGCTTTAGAGCCTAAAACTTTGTTAATTTTCTTCGTCGTACCTCTTCTTTTCATGTTTCTTGTATCAAGATTTCGTCAGAAACCCTATCCACCGGGACCTAAGGGGTGGCCGGTGTTAGGAAACATTGGGATCATGGACCAACTAACTCACCGTGGCCTCGCGAGAATTGCAAAGAAATACGGCGGCATCATCCATCTCCGCATCGGGTTTCTACACATGGTGGCAATATCGAGTCCCGATATCGCACGCCAAGTGTTACAAGTCCAAGACAACATATTTTCAAACCGTCCAGCCACTATTGCCATAAGTTACTTGACTTATGATAGGGCTGATATGGCATTTGCTCACTACGGACCCTTCTGGCGGCAGATGCGAAAGCTCTGCGTGATGAAACTCTTCAGCCGCAAACGGGCGGAGTCTTGGGACTCCGTCCGCGACGAGGTGGACGATATGGTCCGCCAGGTGGCAACAAACTCCGGTTCTCCCGTGAACATCGGCGAGTTAGTGTTCGGCCTAACGAGAAACATTATCTACCGGGCCGCGTTCGGTTCGAGTTCGCACGAGGGACAGGATGATTTCATCAAGATTTTGCAAGAATTTTCCAAACTTTTTGGTGCTTTTAACATTGCAGATTTCGTTCCATGGCTTGGTTGGATGGATCCACAGGGCCTAAACAACAGATTGCAAAAGGCTCGTGCTTCACTTGATGGATTCATTGATTCAATTATCGATGAACATATGCAGAAAAAGAAGCCCAGTGATGCGGTCGAAACTGATATGGTGGATGAGTTATTAGCTTTTTACAGTGATAAAGCAATTGTTACAGAATCAGAGGATTTGCAGAACTCTATCAAACTCACCAGAGATAACATCAAAGCCATCATCATGGTACGTAACTCTAATTGTTTACTGAGATTTTAAAAAAAAAAAAAAAAATTTGTTTTTTTCCTGTATGGTGTTGGTGGGATAAATCCAAAACAAGTAATTATATATGTTTTTGGAAAAATAAAATAAATTTCGTCTTTATTTCTTTTTAGGTATTCTATTATTGGAAAAGAAATCAATCGATTAACAACTTGATGACCAACAATTAATGTCATAAACTACTTACCGAAAGGATAATTATATTTTAGTAATCATTCCATATCAATTGCACAGGTGTTACACAAACATAAATAAATGGGTTGGTTTTTAATTATAAAATTTCCACATTAATTTCATACTTATCTGTTAATATCCATAGCAATTTCCTACATAATAGTTTGGGGATTGCTCTATAAGAATTTTTTTCTTCTTTCTATACAGTGACGTTCAATTTAATATAGTAAACAAACGTCATGTAATTATATTCATTAATACACCACAAAGGTTGAGAAAATTATAAATTTTAATAAATTTCGTGAATTTGAATAAATTTTCTATTAAAAGAGTATCATAAAATTATAGTCAAACTGTTGATACCACTAAAAATATAACATAACGAATGAAATCATGTTAACAAAGAAAATATGATGTCTTTTCAGGATGTAATGTTTGGTGGCACTGAGACGGTGGCGTCGGCCATTGAGTGGGCCATGGCGGAGCTGATGAGAAGCCCAGAAGATCTAAAGAAAGTCCAACAAGAATTAGCCACCGTCGTCGGCCTACACCGGAGAGTCGAAGAATCGGACTTCGAGAAGCTCACCTACCTCCGGTGCTGTCTCAAGGAGGTGCTTCGCCTCCATCCGCCGATCCCCCTCCTCCTCCACGAGACGTCCGAAGCGGCAGTGGTGGCGGGGTACCAGATTCCGGCCAAGTCCCGTGTCATGATCAATGCATGGGCCATTGGACGTGACAAGAATGCATGGGAGGATCCGGACGAGTTCAAACCCGCTAGGTTTCTCAAAGAAGCGGTGCCGGATTTTAAAGGAAGTAATTTTGAGTTCATTCCATTCGGGTCGGGTCGGAGGTCCTGCCCCGGTATGCAACTCGGGCTTTATGCATTGGAAGTGGCTGTGGCTCATCTTCTCCACTGTTTCACTTGGGAACTGCCTGATGGGATGAAGCCGAGTGAACTCGACATGGATGATATTTTTGGACTCACTGCGCCACTGGCAACTCGGCTTAAGGCGGTGCCGAGTCCAAGATTGCTGTGTCAACTCTACTGAGTCAGAGTGGGTGCCAATGTTGACACACTGTGAAATGGAGTGTGACATACTTTTTATTTTCGACTTTTTTTAATAATTTTTTCCATATATATGCATATATATTTTAGGAAAAGAAGAAGAAGAAATAATGATTTGACACGACTTGAACATTGAATTGTCGTGCAAATCTGGTTTGTTATTGAAAATTGCTTTTTAGCATTTTCCCATTTTAGTGTTTTGATCGTGAACTTATCTCATGATGATGTAGGTTGCCAAAGAAATAGAAAATTAAGAGCATTTGACCAACCTACACCATCTATTTCAAATAAAATTTGTCCCGGGAACACGCAATTAATCGAAGAGGAGTGTGTTAGTTCTACGATAGATGAGCAACCGAACTTTAGGAAGTTATAGGGCATCCGATGGGTCGTATGGTTTTCAATGTGTCCGTCCAACAGGTTAGTCAAAATAGATTAAAAAGAATGTGTTGTCGAAAATACGACTAACTCAATCGAAAGAATACAGAAAATTAAATGCAGTAGATGAAGCGAGGTATGCCAAAACAAATCTCATTAAGACAGATTTCG
>CAIGRP010123250.1:0-12390 GCA_903798385.1 Fraxinus cuspidata | reverse complement strand
GTGGTGGTGGTGGAAAATTTATGAGTTCTTTGTAATTTTTTAGAAACTTAATGACTATAGTTGCAGTTGGTTATTCATCTTTTTCTTTTTGTTTTATTTAAATATGAGGGTAAAATCGTCTTTTATTGAAAAAATTCATAAAAAGGACCTTTTGGGGTGAAAATACCAAAAAATGAAAGGTAAGGACGTTTTGCACAATGACATTGAAAGGTAGAGATGTTCTGTACTATTTACCCATCTTTCAAAATTCAGTTTTCTACCTATTTATTTTTAATTAAGTAAGGCTATTTAGTTAGATTATAACATTAGTGCATGTGACGCTAATGTGTCATTAAATGATAAATACAATTAAATTAGTCATTTAGTTTTACCATTCATTTAACTTATGACTTAACACCGCATAGATTAGAGATAACTCATAGTGGGACTAAATAACATTATTTTAAAACCACACATTCACGCAATAAAATATTTTGCATGTAAATCAAAAAATATTTCCTACTTTTTAATTACATATTCTTCAAATAAATACTATTTAAAATAATATTTTTCCAGAAAAGTCGTCACCAAACATGGGCTAATATAAAAGTGACCGTCTTTCCATTTGTCGGGCTCAATGGAACAGAATTAGGGTCGAATATATTTCTTTGGTACCAAAACGTGATTTCAAAACAATCATTAGAATGTTTAAATTATTGTGGCGTTTCAAGTTTTAGTGATTGTGATCATAGTTGAAAATAGTTTTCATTCTCACTGTGTGACAATAAATTGTTGTTTTCATGTACGTGCAACTGCTCGTCGTTTGTGATCAACGAATTCCATCTTCCAAAATCCAAGTCTAGAGACATGATGAAGAGGCAATAAAAGAAAGAATATTTTGTTCTATAAATGAAAGTTATATACAACGTCGTTGCCCATGTTTACAATATTGAACCTGTTTTTGCATATGCCACTCTCTCAGGTAGGATAAATGATGCACACAACATCCATTTTCCAGGAGCTACAAGTCGAACCCTGCGCATTTCTACCTCAAAAGCAACCTCCGACAGTGCAATTCTAATTCGCTGATTATTGAATAGCATGGAAAAAATGATTATATTAAAAACTGATACACGAAGATACTCGTATACACTAGAAATCCAGATTCAGGATACTCAGAAAGCGGAAAAAGAACTATACCTCGTGAAAGTCAAATTCTGGATCCTGAGCTTTTGAGAACCCATAAACATAAATCCTAGGCAACGTCCTTTGTTTATCTATGTGGTTTCTTTTGAATATTCCCCTAAATGCATCTGCAGACATTGGGAAACGAAATAGAACTTCATCGAATAAAGTGCACAACATAAATTCAGTTGACATGTTATTTCAAGACAAAATCTTGATCATTCAACCAGCGACCATCCTTAGAGGAAAACCTTCATAGACTTGGGAATCAATTTCTTCCAAATAGAATGCAGCAAGTACAAAAATAACAAAAAAATATTTTTTGAGAGAAGGTAGAAACTTATTTATTGTTTTCCTTAATGAGCTCCTTTGCAGAATAATTCTTCAAACCTTTGAAAATTTTTCACTCTCGGAAGATTCTTGTAACTGCTTTTGGTTTCACGATATAAATATGTCAAATTGGAACTCTTCAGTGAAAGTGAACAAGATATACCAACAAAGTAGATAAAATTCAATTATAATGAACAAGGATGATTCTCGAGTCAATTAACTCCTCTTTAGAATCAGACAGAACAACACATTAAACTCGCGATGTTCATTCTGGGGCCCCTCATTCTTAAAGACCGAGAAGGACTAAAAATCTTCATTAAAATCAGAACTAAATAGCTCATCTTTCCTAGCCATGTCAAATATGGCATGCCATAAAAAAAATATATAGAAAATAACTAGTTATGTGCAAGTGAAGTACCAATTGTAAAGATAACAAGACAGAAATGTTGAGGAAATGAAATTGCATTGACCAATTTTGAAAAGAACAAAGCATTTTGAGTCTAACATACCAAGAAACTCAGCTGCGTCATTCGGCAAATTCATGACTACTTGCGTAATAGATTGAGCTCTCTGACTTGCAAAAATTGTTTCAATAAACCTTCTCCCATCCATGTTGAATACCTGGAAATTGACAGACAGAATAAAACCATGAAACTGAAACCCATACTCAAGCTATTTTATACAGATGTCAACTTTCAGTCTTTCACATCATTTTCTAATCTCAGGAATGCCATGACAGAAATTAAAGCACGAGGTAACCAGAGATTTGCTAATTTCACTAGACTTCTATTGTGTGCAATGTAAACCGTTCGTGTTTTGTATAACTCAGGGAACATTAAACATGTTATCTCATTCGTCTACTTATTTCATCTCTGTACACTCTTCAACCGACCCCCAAGCCTCAAAGCAAATCGTTAGATGTCTTTGAACAGCTCAAGGACAGTGTATTTTCCTATTTTAATCTACATATTCGATTCAGTGTCGACCCAGGTAAATCCTATTTGAAAAAGAAAGAATATTTATGGACACGTATCACTTAGAGCTAAAAAATATCAAGCTCAAAGTATTATGGAAGTGGAGAACCTCTAGAAATATTTTTTGGTTGTCAGTGAGGGAGTATTTATTACGGTACAGAAAATAAAAAAAAAATATTCCACTTACATATTAAGTATTAAAGTAAAATAAGCAGTGGCGCTCATTAACATAAAACATATCTTAGTAAAGGTTTCCTAACTAGGTCACAAAGGGAATGTATGTAATAATACTCTTTCAGATGAACACTGAGAAATAAAGTCAACTCATGTGTAGTTCTTATTCTTTTATCTGCAAATGCCCCTAGGAGGAAGCAGGAGGGGTGAAAGGATTTGATACCAAGTAAAACGTTGCACCCATAGATTTAATAGTCTCCGAATTACACTGAGATCTTATAAATCAAGATAGAGATGGCAAGGCTTCATCTAAGTCAAATATTATCTGCATTCAAGAGACATATTTTGACACTTAATTCATTTATATAATATTAGCTATAACAAAAACAAGTATAACATATAAATTGTACTCGCATATTGGCATCTATTTGTACCTCAATCTTCCTCTCAAGTTTATTGAGCACGCAATTTCTTTCTAGATATTCAATAGCATGAGGATTCAAATCATTAGCATATACATGTTTTACTTTCTTTGCTGCAGATATAGCTATTGGACCAACACCAGAGAAAACATCACCTGTAAAGATTGATAAGAAAAATAAGAAGCACAACATTGAGATTTGATTTTTAAGCTATATTTTAGAAATTTAACATCTGGAAATAAACATACACACAACATCATCACGTGTAAAGCAACTCAGAAGCCTCTGTCTTTCAGTTGCCAGCCTTGAATTCCAGTATCTTTAGACAACAAAAAAAATATTAAACATGAGATGCGACTCAACTCAATACTTTCGTTTTTCACTTACGCATCTTTTTCCTTTCTAGACTTACACTGCTGCTAAATCTACTTGGAAACGCAACCCATTTTCCACTATTGTTGTAACAAGAGAACGATTTCCTGCTAAAACTTCAAGTTGCATGGTTCTGTAGTCATTATGAATAGCATCAATTTTATTGACAACTGTTTGTATCTTTGGCTCGTTCTTGTCTAAAACTACCTGGTGAGAACAGGGATAAAAGAAAACAAAATAAAAGGCCACGATTATTGGATGAAACTTATCAGGACGACGCTAAACTACTCACTTAAGTTGAATGTTACTTATATAAACAGGAGAAGTACCTTTGCAATAAGATTTTTATATGGAAGATGCTCATCTCTCAGATTCAGATGCGCAATATGTCCAACAGTTTCGAAAGCTGAAGGAATAATCATACCTTTTGGAAGCAAAACCTCTAAGATCTGTAAGAGACACATGATCACCATATTATACAAGTTCAAGAGAAACTACTAATCTGTAGACATTATTTTAATAATTCACTGCACCTATCTTCTGCCTGCAGGACATATCAGCAGGGAGTTGTAGAAGGGATGAACTCACTTCTAGTATTTTAGCTTAAAAACTGAAGTGAAAATAAGTTCTTATGGTCATGGAAATATGAAATCATTCAAAAGAAAATCCAAAATATAGAAACTATAACACTTCAGCATATATTGCCTATTAAAACACTAAATACGATGGACAAATTATTTGTATTGAATGTTACTATTGTAAATGCAAGAAATATCTGTATCAAAAACTTGACCCGTGGAGAAGGCATGGTAATAAATTCTAAAAACACATCACAGATATAGATATGGTGCTTAAATGCACTGAGTCTCATATCATCCAAGTACTTATAAAATTTAGCAGACAGTCCAAGTGCTAAGAGATCGTGTGTAAACATGTAAGGAGAACAATTAGAAGGAAAGTGCGTGAATAGAATTGTAACATTCATGGAGAAACAAGAAGCTAGCGTTGAAAAAGAGAAGGCCAAAACATAAAGATTAGGCAAAAACATAAGAGAAAGAGAAGACTGCACTGTGTAAGTTATATATTTTAAATAAAGTACCTCATTCTGTTGCCAGTAATTATAAAACAAAGTCAGCTTGCATTTTACAAGCTCAAACGCTGACAAGGTACTTTGCCCTCTGTGTTCTTCCAAAACTGCCTGCACAACACAGTTTTAACATCAGACACAACTTCAAGGTTCCAAATCATGATTTCCACACTGTGCAATAGCAGAACTTCTCATTTGGAAAGATAAAGAAAAAGGTATTAGCAATATTGCCCCGTTACTGTTTGGCAGAACTCTAAAGGTCCAGCAGCAAAAATCTCATGCAATGGGTGGATGAATGTATTGCAGTCAAATCTCGGCATACCCACGATCCCTATTATATCTTAATTCTGCTCTATGCCAATCATTCTAACTTTCATGTCTAATAGTTCAAGAGTACCCTGTATCACATTACTGGCAATTTAAGTATTAGTAATTATTATCTATCATGTGCAAAATTACAGACAACTTAGACAAAGAAAAATAAATAACTGGCATTATCTTATAATCACCAAAAAATGTTTACTAAAAACATTAACAATCTAACCAAAGTACCATGATAAACATGACTATGAAAAGAATAGGGTCGCGCCTATCAATACAAAGACCCCACAAATAAAGCAACCGACAACTAAAGCAACAAGCAAAGATCAAAGTGTTGCAAAGCATAAACCTTTATACTCTCAGGCAATTCCCTAGTTCTGATATTCGAGTACCGCTCATCCAAAAGCAGTAACCTTGTCGGCCCCCTCCATTTTTTGGCAAATTCCTTCCCTAACAAACTACTCATATCCTCCCCTTCACTGACATCTTCCTCTGTAACCACCTCCAGCAGTGCCATTTCATTCCTCCCAACCCATCTTTTCTCTCTTGTATGACCATTATCAATATCCACTCCATCCTTTTTTTTCTTCTTTTTGGGCCTAGAAATTTTTGCCAAATTCCTAAACTTCACATACCCTCTTGAATTAAACGTCCTGGCAAGCTTATCCCGGTACAAAACCGGGGTAAGCAGCTCCCCATCCCCCTCGGCTTTCCCATAAATCCTCCTATTCAATGTTACTAGGGCATCACTTTCCTCGTCATCGTCGGATTTAGGAAGGAGGGTTTTGAATTGATCATCAATTTCATCGCCAGGGACTCTGGCAACGTTCTTAATGCGAGGCCAGTTGAGGAGATGTCCACGGAGACGGCTTTCGAGATTAAAGCAGAGGTCAGAGGGGACACGGAGGGCAGAAAGGTCAAACACCCGATTGAATGCGTCCACGTCTAGTTGCACTAAATTGTTGTTAGTACTGGTGTCTTCGAATGGGGACGGGTTCCGCAGTTTGAGGATATTGGGTGAGTGGCCTTTATTGAGGGAGGGGCCATACGCGATGGTTGAAAATGACAGGATTCCGACCGCGGCAGAGGAGGTGGTGGTGGAGAGGATGGGTTTGGGGAAGAGGCCGCGGCGAGAAATGAAGGCACTGGTAAGAGAGTGAGGGCCGAGGCGGACAGATTTGGTGGCCATGGTGGTTAGTTAGAAGAGTCGGTCTTGGGTTGATCAGACTAGCCTCTAGCTAAAGTAACGACTAGTTTACAATAAGTACGGTTGGCAACGCTTTATTTTTTTTTGGCTGCTTATATGTATTAATTGGGAGTCATACCCAACATGTGAATAATACACTCGTGTTCTTTTGAACCGGACTATTATCATATTGTGTGGTCCTCGAGTTCGTCCCAACAGCATCTTACTTGAAGGTCTCGAATCACTAGTAGATAATATACTTGAATTTGGGGTACAACTAATCACAATGGTATCAGAGGAGGTTGTCATGCCTTTTGATTGGAATCATGTTGCGAGTATGATAACTAAAATTTATAACAATTTCACGTTGGATCACTCAATTAGAAAATCTAATACAAAGCTTAATTCTTGAGTTAAGCGCCAAAGGGACTAGCATACGTTATTTTTCATGCCACAAAAAGTATTATCGTGATTCCATATAAAAAAATGCGTCAAATCATTAATGGTTTTATATATAAATGGGGTATTTGATTAATATTATTGAGAAAAGAAACGTATTTTAAATAGTGAATGATGAGAATATGTGTTAAAAAAATAAGAAAGAGTTATTGATGTAAAGTAAAATATTATTTTATTGAAAAATGTGTGATTGAAAATGAGTTTTGAAAGAATGCATGTCAAATAGGGGCAAAAATTAAATTAAGTCTAATCTTATTCCAAAATTTATGTCATTATAATATGTACTACTTTTTTAATCGAAGGACCATAACGCCTTCATTTCATATGGAATAATGTTTGTTAGTCTGTGATGACATTTAATCCGACATATAGGATTTTACGTTAGTTTTTCCAATCCGAATTTGTGAAATTATTATAAACTTTAGTTACTAACAGAATAAAAAGATTACTTCAATGACAATGTTGAAATTTCTTAAAAACTTCAGTCAAAATTGGTGAAATTCATCGTTCCAACGTGAATTTATAATTTTTCTTTCATATCTTTTTCTACTTAATTTATTTCTTCTTTGACCATGTCTCCTTTTTATTTTTCTCTTTAAGCCATTAACTCTACTTGCCTAAAAATTCAAATACAGGGATACCCACACAAATATCCATTCGGACAATTTGGATATGATAATTTGACCGTTGCTCTCAAAACATAGTTATATTTAAATATCATATCCTATAATAACTCCTTTTTCTTCTTACACATATTCAGATTCTACTGAGATATTGAATTCAACGTAAAATACGCACACACGAAGAAATACTCCCTAAATATACGCCCTGGAAAAAAAAAAAAAATAGGTCTTCCATTCTCTCCCCGCGCCCTCTAACTCTCTGTAGAAATTTGCATGAATGTATTGATTATATGATGATGGACCTCCCTGTGAAGAATAGAGAGTTGAGCAAGTTTTTTTTGTGTTTCAAACCTGTAACTTCCGATGAATGGGCGGTTAAACCGGCGTTATCCGAAGATGAAAGTGGCCAGAAAAAGAAGAAAGTCCGCCGGAGTTATTCCCGCGCGGTCAAAGCCGTGGTTTTTGAGACATCATTGGTAAGACGGTTGAATTCATTGTTTGTTTGACGAGATCGATGATGTTTTGCTCTTCTTGTTCTATGTAAATTTTTATTGCTACAAGAAATTCGTTCTTGGATTGTTTAGTCGAGAAATGGTAGTTCACGAAGATTTCAAGGCAAAAGTTTTCGTGGTTAAAATAAAATTTCTTGTAGTATCCATCTAATATGTTATCTACTGATAAAATTATTTTCTTTCCTCTTCTAAAGTATGACATAAATGATCATGATGGCCAGATTATTTCTTATTCTATTCGATGATTTGTCATGCTTCTTCTCTTATATTTGATTGACGAAGTATTCATCTGTTTTTTCCTAATTTACAGATGAAGAAACTTCAGGGCAAGAAGTCTCGGAAAAATTCGTTTCGATCAAACGGTGATTTATCTTCCAAAAATGAAAAAACTGAGGAAAAATCTGTATCACACAAGGGCTTATCAAATTGCAAAGAAATCTTCAGAACAAATTCGAGTCACTCTTCTTCATTATTCTCATCAAACCCTTCAAGTCGTTCAACTTCAATATCTTCTAATTCATTTGCTTCTTCCATTAATTCTTCAAACTCAAAGTCCTTATCAGAAATAAAAAGATCATCTTCATTTGATTACAAAAACCTCAACATCAATAAGCAAAAGGGTTTCAATGAATCATATGCTGGAATCTGTATTTTTCTGGTTTCTTTATTTTCTCTGGTTATTTGGGGGAAGGTTTTTGCCATATTAACTTGCACTTCAAGTTGTCTTTTCTTCGGGCCCCGCCCCCGAGTCGAGTCGCCTGTAAAGGACATTTACACGGAGGTGCAGAAGAAAAAGAGTCAATATGGAAGGGATGTTGGAGAGAAATCGAAGTAAGGTGCTACTGCCATGAATTTCTGATGGAAAAAAAGAAGTCTATATTTTGCATGCATGTATATCCATATTCTGTAATCAAATTTTATTCTGATATTCTGAATTACAATTGTAAAAATCTTTAATTTTCCTGAGGGGATAGAGATATCCCCTTGCAGAAAATAAAAATTTTAAAATCTTATTCTACCATTTCTGCAGTGAATTCTACTGGTTTTTCTATTGGACCCGTTGAAAAATATTCCTCTTGATAAACTATTTACTGCATTATGTTTGCATTTCTTGAACTACAATTTAAGCCCTTGTTTTATTTTGATAGAAATCAAATATTTATTAAATTCTGATAAAAGTTGATGAAATGTGTAGTAGACAAAAATTTGGATTCCACGAAATGTGTGATTGAATATAAGTTTTAAGAACCGAGGGTCCAACCGGGACTAAATTTTTAGATGAGATTGTTTAATATGGTATACATATAAGAAACGTCTTCAATTCAACTATCGTCACGTGGAATTACAATTTATGATTTTAGACGAAACAATATTACATGTAAGAAACTCGTAAAATTTATGGCATTTCAAAACTTATCGAGTAATATTCGCACACTATTATTATTAATTTGGTTTGGTTGTCTATAGTCTTCTCTGATGACGCGCTGTAATTACATACAACAACATAAGTAAATATTAGTCGAATCAAAAACTATGTGAAGGTATGGTATATTTCAATCATTTATCGTGTTTTCATAAATTCTGTATGCATTGCGTGCAATACTGCTTGACCAAGCTGTGGATAAATTTGAATCTTAAATTTTAGGCATGCCAAAATATAGGCTTCATCCTTGTCCACATATCTAAATGGGGAAATTGATATATAACACTAAGAATTTGATCCAAAGAGACAACTTTTTATTACATGGTAAGTTGGCATGTCCTGAAACAATTGTGTGGCGTTACTAGTAATTAAAAGTAATTTTCTTCAATTTGAGAGATGGCATGTTACAAATGTGAATTTGAAATTAAAATTGAAGTTCAGTGATCCAGTTGAAATTAAATTAAAATATAGTGACTCAATTGAAGCTTCACTAAAAAGTTAGTGACTGCAGATGAAATTTACCTAAATTTGAGTGAGTTGAATGGATGCTAACTCGGATATTGCAAGCAAATTGTGGATTTGTTGGCCACGCAGACCCTGAAGAAACAAACTTGGGCATGTTTGGTTAAGCTTAAAAAGTTTGCTTATAAATCAATAAATAAGTTTGTTCCAAAATAAATAATTTTTTATTCGATAAAACTGAAAATAGATATATTACTTATTTAACAATTAAGGTAGATATCGAATGATCATTGATGTCGAGAAACTCATTTAAATTTTAATAATTCAAAAAAAAAAAAAAACTAATCAACCGGGATGAACTTTTAAATAAAATCTTACAACCCTGACTTTCGTAGATTAAAATCAGATTTTTAACAGATTTTAATAAAAGTTAAAATATATATATAATTGAAAAATTGTAAATCACATAAAATATGCGATTAAAATTAATTATTGACTTTGACTTGAAATTTTAATTTGATTTAATCCAGTAAGCACGAGCTTGATAAAATTGCACAATAATCTATCAACTATTAATAATTAACGAAATATTATTTTAATGAAAATATATAATAATTAGAAATTACTGTTACAAAATAGAATTTTCATTTTCAAATTTATATTTTGGAATGAAAGTAAAAGTTTGAGCAAAAATATGAGTTCATAAACGACTAATGTAAAATTGCCTTTTATTTCTATTTTTCTCAATTTTGGGAGGAAAATAGTACTCCAAAAACTATATAATGCATAATCCCCCTGTCTATGCTTCCTTTCATCCTACACATTACAAGAAAGATATCAACACTAGCTTTTGCAATTTCTCAATCATGGCCTCTGCCACTCTCTCCCCTTCACAGGTAAAAATGAAAACTTTACTCATTCCCAATTCTTTTACCTGCAGATTCTTGCACTGAAATTCTAGTTTTTTCCAGCTTTGTTCAAGCAAGAATGGGCTGTTTTCCCCATGCCAAGCTGTAATGTTGAAGTCCACAAGGAGTCTTCAAAAGGGAAGTGGAAAGGGTACGAAGATTAGATGCCAGGCATCCAGTATTCCGGCAGACAACCGGGTGCCGGACATGGGAAAAAGACAACTGATGAACTTGCTCCTTTTGGGTGCTATTTCACTCTCCACTGCTGGCATGCTGGTTCCTTGTGCTTTTTTCTTTGCACCCGTGGGTTAGTTATGTTTTATTTCTACTTCATCTAAAAGATTAAGTTATCAGAGAAAATGAAGGAAAGCTAAAAGATATTGATTCAGCAGGTCAGAAGGTGCTGGAGGTGGTCAAGTGGCCAAGGATTCCCTTGGTCATGATGTAATGGCATCAGTGTGGCTAAAAAAACATGGACCTGGTGACAGAACCCTTACTCAAGGCTTGAAGGTACTCGTTTCTCATTTCATATCATCGTGTGTGCACCAAATATGTCCTGTTGATTTCCAAGAGATGTCTGATGTGAAAAACAGGGAGATCCGACCTACCTGGTTGTTGAAAATGACAGAACACTGGCAACCTATGGTATAAATGCAATGTGCACACATCTAGGATGTGTTATGCCATGGAATGCTGCAGAGAACAAGTTCATTTGTCCGCGCATGGTTCTCAGTACAACAATCAAGGCAGGGTTGTTAGAGGACCTGCTCCTTTGGTAAGCCCAAATTCTACTTGATAAAAATCCATCCTCACAGGCTATTTTTCTCCCCTTTTTTCTTTTAAATTTGTTGTGTGCTAACAAAAATACATGTGCTCTACTATTGGAACAGTCCTTGGCTCTGGCACATGCATTGATGATGGAGAAGTTGTGTCTGTTCCATGGGTTGAAACTGATTTCAGAACAGGAGATGCTCCGTGGTCGGCTTGAAGTTTTCATACTGAAGATTTTGCTTTGTTTTCTACATTTCCATTTAATTCAGGAACACAGAAAACTTCAATCGAAGAAAAATGGTATACACGTTCAAATTGACCATGTTATTATTTTCTTACCTTTGATCGTTATGCCCCGTTTGAGGAAATGATCAAAATAAACATGGTACACTCGAAAAAGAGTTCAGTAGCTAATTATCCGAAAACTATGCACAAGCACATCTTGATCTTCATAAATACGTCACATAAAATTACAGTATGAGTGATTTTTCTAGCAAACGTTGGCTCCACAAAAGAAAATCATGGACAGCAAACAAGCCGAACCTTCAACACAAATGAATTTCTTAACAAGCCTGTGTTTTGGCTCTCTGACTTTGCTCTCTATTGGCTCTCTGACTTTGCTCTCTATCGCTTCTTAACCAAGCCAAGCAAACCTCCCTGATGAACGCTATTTATCGTCTAGCATTAACCCCATGTTTGACAATCATTTTTATAGAGCTCTTTTTTTTTGTTTTTTCAAACTCATTTCAACCACACATTTTCACAATAAAATATGTTAGGCGTAAACTCAAAACTTTTTCTTACTTTTTAACCACAAATTTTCCAAAAAATTAATATTCAAACTCATTTTCTCCAAAAAAATAAAAACAATCTTTCAAATGGTTGTCAAACATGAGTTAAATAAGAAGGTATTGAAGATCAATAAAAGGGTAATTAGCACATAACATCCTCACCTTTCATTGTTATTGTGGAAAACGTCACTACCTTTCATTTTTTGACATTTTCACCCTTCATTGCGCAAAAGGTCATTTTACCTATTTTCACAATTAAAAATTATTAAATGACCAATATACACTTCTCTTTAAATAAAATAAAAAGAAAAAGAAAAAAACTAATTGCAATCATAGTCCCAATTTTTTTAAAAAAGTCCAAATAAGTCACAATATATTATTGAATGGGTAATTAGCACATAAAGTCCCTAT
>CAIGRP010123248.1:0-13335 GCA_903798385.1 Fraxinus cuspidata | reverse complement strand
TTTGCATAATTTCTACTTATTTTTATGTTCACCAACTTTTTAGGTCGAAGTTGAAGTAAACCAGTATTTAAAACTCGGAATTTGTATTAAGAAAGAAAGAAATAATCGTATAAATACGATGGTGTCACAAAATACTAGTTACTTCATTATTTACTTCCTTAATCCAGGTTTTTGGTCTTTTAACGCGTCCTTCCCGTGCAGGTGAAGAAAGAGATCCCATAAACTTCAATTGCTAGAAGTCAAACAATATTTATTTGTTGGGGGATGCCGGGGGGGGGGGGGGGGGGTAACCTGTTAAACAGTCATGTATTAGGTTTTATGAACTTCTTGTGTGTGGGTGTTTGTGGGTTGGGGGGGGGGGGGGGGGGCTTATTTTGAGCATATTTAAAATCATAATATGTGGAAATTCATTGTTCTATAAACATCATTAAATCTGAGTCATCTTATTGTCACATTGTCTCCCTCTTTCCCTCCCTATAGTTCATATGCACTCATCATCAATCAAGATGATAAAAGTTTGAGAATTGAATCCACTTCCACAATTATTTCCATTTCGAAGATAACCTGATTGTTTTAAATTTTTTGACCATCGAGCCAGCGAGTGTAGAATTCCAATGCCTCATGCGGTTTGTACTCTGGTACCGTGTGTCCAGCTCCCTGCATCATCAAAGACCAAAATTCAATACTCAACCACTTAGAACTGGATTTCTGATTATCTTTTGAAGTTCTAATCGAGACAATTCGACTAACTCCCAAAATAAATAATAAAAGAAAAAGTCCTAGATGCATAGACCTTAATGGTGAGGAAGATGAGATCGTTTTCATAACCTTGAATGTACCTGCATACAGTAAAATGGCAGTTAATTGGTTGTTTTGTCTAATTTTTGCCTTTAAATCTGAAAAGAAGTCAAGTATGTTTGTTTATGAAAGCAAAAGTATCACCCCAAGACGGATAAACTCTGATTAATAAGGATGTTTCAGTCAAGACCAAGAATTAAGCTATAAATGAACACAAGTTAGAGACGTACCCAGCAACTTGATCTTTTACGTGCCAAGGCCTCCATTCATCGACGGTCTTGTATCCAACCGACTTTGTCCAAGCTTCACTTCCAGTAAATGGGACGCACATATCATGATCCCCACTGCCAGAAACATGTTAAATATGATTCCCATTATAATCACAACATGTTTCAGTTAAGCACAATACAGGTCAATTTCAACCATAAGATGCAACAATTTATGCAAGGGACGACGTGTGTGCTGCACATCGAGCTCTCTTTCCCTTTCTCTTTATGAAAGTGCACTTGTATGGGGGGAGGAGTTCCCTCATTAAGTTCAATAACACATTCAACAGATCTGAACCAATTTTCATGGAGATGAAGATGAAGAAATTTCAAATAAATCGTGTGCGTAAATCCTGTCATCCAGGAATTGATTCCACTGATGGGATAGTAAGATTTATAACAAGGGAACATAATCTGACCATCTCTATACTTGCTGTAAATGTTGCAAATGGAATAACTAATCCCACAACCTTACTTTTGGTAACCTGGGCATTTATTGACAAACGAATTAAAACCTCCGCACTTGCTTATTGAGAATTACATCGATGAGGCAGGATGCTGAAATGAATTACAGGGCTTAGTGATTTCCCTAACCTGTATATGAGCGCTCGATATCCTCGAGATGTGAGGTTCTTGTGATATTTGATCATGCTTCCAGCATCATGATAAAATCTTATTTTGTCCGTACACAGCTCCCAGTTACCTATCACATTTCCCTGATATGCGACTGGACATAAATAACTTTGTTTAAAAGCTGGAGCAATGTGAGCTGAGAAAAACTTACATTTTCGGCGTGAATTGCTTTCCTAACTGCTTCATTGTTCAGCCATGAAGTCGCAACTTCATCGTCCTGCATAGTTTGTCCAGTTAATAAGAGACTACCTGAGGTAAATCCCAATAAGGTGTTCAAAAATATAATGCTCAAGAATTAAAGCAACTTGGCCACTCTGTACGCAGTAAGAAGTTCAAAAAGTCAGATGGACAAACACACACACATAAAAAGGAACTTTATTAACCTCCAAAAGTCAAAAGATAATGCTTCGTGATAATATTCTACATTTTCGCATTCAAGAAGCAGAAACATCTCAATGGATGGTTTGACAAATCAAAGGGACATGTATAGAAGTTCCTGATGAATTTCATAGAAATTATAGATTAAAGATATTCCCTATAAGGATCATAAAAATTATGATTCAATTTAGATAAATGAACCCCAAAGAATGAAAAAGGAACTGTATATAGATTTCAAGTTGCAATTGGTTAGTGTATTGTCTTCCTTAAATATCAAGACTCAACAAGATTAAGATGTCTAGCCTTCATGCTTATCATTAGTAGAAGATTATTGAAGTATGCTTGTTAGTCTGAACAAAAATATTAGGGACTAGAGAAAAATTGGATCAACTTACAGTGCATGGGACACTTTCACTATTGAGAAGCTGCGGCCAAGTAGGGACAAGTCCTTCTCTTACAGGTGCTCTTAGTGGCCAGGCACGCCCAAACATTCTATTTCTCACACGTAGAGGCCTCTCAGTCTCACCTAATTTCCTGAAGCTCAGTGGCAACTTCTCGTTACCGAGCATGATTTTACTTTGTGTGTCATGATAGCATGGTACAAGAATGTCATATATGTTTAAATCCTCGATTTCCTGAAATAATTCAGAAATTAAAACCAAATAGGACAAGTATACCTGCTAAAACAAAAACTCTCTCAAAAATGTAGTCAACATCATACGTTTTCAATTTTGGCAAGCTTGTTTTCACAGTTATCACTCGTTGGATTATAATAGTTTCCTTGGCAATCAGCATTAACTTCCTGCAACATGAAGCAAAAGGAATCAGAAAATGATAAGAAACAAGAAAGATCGAGATTATTTTTCTCTGTTTCATTCTGAAATATCCAATAAATAAATAAATCAACTCCTATGCTTTTACATTGTTTTGAATTTCATGCAGGTAATGGACACTTAAAATGTCTGCAAATTGAGCTTTCGTTCAAATTCTTGGTAATCAGTACCCAGGCCAATAAATAAATAAATCAACTCCTATGCTTTTACATTGTTTTGAATTTCATGCAGGTAATGGACACTTAAAATGTCTGCAAATTGAGCTTTCGTTCAAATTCTTGGTAATCAGTACCCACGCCAGCCAAGCCCACTACAACCCCATATAATTATGCAGAAGTATAAAGCTTATTGCTCGTTCTCGTGATTTATTTTCTTGTTTAAGAACATGAACCATAGCTTGACCCTTGGAAGCTCTAGCAAATTTGTGTCTCCAGATATTGTAAGATTTTACATTAGCTTCAAGAGACCATATTCAGGGAGTGTTCATCTTTGTTTGGTTGAAGTCAGAGGTAATGCAAATCTCCAACCAGATTTTTCATTGTTTAGTCGCATTTGTAATTTGACTGAATAAGCAACGTGCAAAGAAGAAATTTTGGCTCGCTAGAAATAAGGTATAATCAGCTAGTCATAAAATTAAAACCAATTTTCGGATTTTCCTAATGTTTCACAAGGTTAAACCCCTATAGACCACTATGATTCAAAGTTCCAATGATTCAACAAAATCCATCATATAGAATTCAGTATTCCATGTATAAAAAGAAGAAAGAATCACACAAAAAATATGCCGAAAACCATAATGTAGGCAATCCTTTTGAGCTCGTAGTACAGGTAATACTTGCATGACACATGATTGAGAGACTTTCGCTGGAATAATGAAAGTAGAACTTGTGCAAAATTAGTAAGGAGCAAAATGTACCTCAAAAAGTTCATTAGAGATGAGACCCATCCCGTGAACAAATGGTACAAGAGCATTGCCATCAATCACGTCATCAGTAACTCCATTTCCCACCATGTACCCCTGTAATTGATGGATTTACTTCGATACAACCAAACAGGAGAAATATTTAATATGTATACCTTTAGTTTGAGAATGGGCTTTGCACCAGCATCAATTCCTACAGAAATTCCAAGAACATGTCAGTTTGCTCATAAGTGGGTTGAATACATTGATGGTCACTAATTTTTTAGCAACTGTTGGTCACTGAACTAAATTTGGTTTTGATTTGGTCACTGAACTTAAACTTTATTACTATTTGGTTACTTTGGTCACTCAATCAATGTCCATTAGTTAGACTAATGAAAACATGATGTGGCATCAGAGAACAACTTAAAACAAAGCTTCAATACAGTAACCAACTTGAAGCAAAACAAAGTTTAGTGACCAACATGAAATTTCACTAAAAGATCATTGATGACTGGTGTTTTTAACCCGTTTTAAGTACATATGAAATCCGAATATCAAAATAATCACCTTTAGCTACTTCATAGGCCAGGGTTGGCACATATATTCCAGCATATGATTCTCCTGCTACATAAAACGGGTTGGATAGGAATTCCGGGTAGAGCTCAAACCACTAGCCAGATGATACCAATTTGTTGAACATTAAACGTCAAAAATATGAGCAAATAAAGATGTACAGTTTATAAATCATAAAAACTTCAGACAACTTGGATTTTTACTTTCTAAGTTCATGTTTGGTGAAGCTTTTATTAGATTAAAAGATGCAGGTCCCAAGGATTGTGGGGATAAAAAATTGTAGGTCTGACGGAATGTGTGAACAAAAATAGAGTTTGACTAGCTTATAAGCAATTATAAGATTTACCAAACGTGAATATTCACCTTGAGGAGAAATGTATGGGAGTCGGAGGCAGTCTTCAAATCTCCCGTAATATAGTCAGATTTATTTCCTGAGTAAGACAATCCAACACCAGCAGGAGAGTCCAAATATAAAATATTGGACACCTAAAAAGGCAAAACAATAAAAACTGTGAGATCTGTAATGTACATAGAAAAATCAATTTTATAAAACAAATTAATGCGACCTCGTCAATGCTTAGATGGGAATGAAAGGATTTATCAATAACATTGAAAATAATAACCTTGGACCAGCTGTATGGATTGAGATGCAAGGTGGGCAGGCTACCACGCAGTTTTCCTGCCTCGAAATTGAAGGGACCTGAAATTATAAATGGAAAAGAATAACTTTTAATAACAAACAGATCAGGAGGAAAAAGAAAAGCAATCATTTTCTCTTTTCTATATCAGCAAGAAAACCAAAATGATTTTTATTATCTAACAAACAGATCAGGAGGAAAAAGAAAAGCAATCATTCTCTTTTCTATATCAGCAAGAAAACCAAAATGATTTTTAATATTTACTTTGATAAGTAAAATAGTTTTCATTCCAATGTATAAATAAATGAAAAGACTGAATCATATCTAGAGTTAATGCTCAGTAACATCATCCATTCAAAATAAACTATTTGCTATAGCTGAACTCTAAAGAATAAGAACTCAAAAATATCGATGTATTGAATTGCCATTGAAATACATAAGAATTGTTGATAAAGAACGCGGTCCATATCACCAGATGAAAACATACAGAGACAGCTGGGACGTCCAAACTAACAAATTCTGTATATCATCAAATAAAACAAGGACAGAGGAATCACATCAATGGTACTGAGACAAAATCTATAAATTGATTCAAGTTAAATTTCTTATAATCCAAGATAACCCCAACTAATTCACTAGTTTAATGCTAAACTTAATTAATTCTTTCCCGAAAATTCCAATTCAAGATATGGAAATGAGTATTTGATAAAGCTGCTCTTTGATTTAGAACCTATAATGCATTCACAGAGAATGCAGTCTTTACACCGTCATCTTTCATAACAAATTAAAACTCAGAAATCTTTTTAGTACAGAAGATAGTAACTTTACATTATCAAATTATTTAACAAAGCCAAACTCACATTCTTGAATAAAAAACATTAATATTTCCATTACCATGCTCATAAACAAACCCATCAAAGCTGGAGCACCCAGGTCCACCATTTAGCCAAAGAACAACAGGATCCTTGGATGGATTTCTTTCAGACTCAACAAAATAGTAGTACAATTTCTTCCCATGAACTTCATCGATGGTCACATATCTACAAAACCGAGATAAAGAAAACGACAACTCCAAAAACCCATTAACAAAAACAACAAATTAAGCACAAAAAAACAAGAAATTCTTACCCAGAATAATGTTTGGAAGGGAATGTGCCACTGAAACCTGGAATTTGTGTAATCAGTGCACTTTCAGGCACTGATTGTGTTGGCACAAGAATAAAGACTAAAATTAACAGCAAAGTGAAGTACAAGTCAATATTCTTGAACATGGTTAGAACCAGAGAAGTTGAATTGAACAGGAGAAAATGGAACGTTCGTTTGTTGTCCGTTTCTATAACTGGGCTAATAAATAGATGGGCTTTGATCAAGTTGGACTATATTTTGCGAGCCATGCTACAATACCGCCACGTAGGCCCTGGTATTGCCACAGGGCTAACCGTGGTAAAGGAGATTTATCCATGTTTTGCTTACAAGGCAAGTGAAATCAAAAGTGGAAAGGGGGTATGGAAAGTGCTCCAATAAACAGCCATTGTCGTGCCCATATCTTTTGGTTCAATTTAGGTAAGGGTCATAACTTATCCAACAATGAATTTCCCTATCTTATCATCATTATAATTACGGTACGGACTTTTTTCATTGAAACTTTTGTCGTCGACTGTCATATTATCATTTCAAATTTCTTGACCTTCAGACATTAAACTGACGTTAACCCTCATACAAACAATCTATTTTTTTTGTAAATAGTTGTTTGGATCTGGTCATAAAGATGACATGCAATTACTAGTTGAATTAATGTGAGTAGTAAAAATCATTTTTTTATACTTGTTATATTTGGTGACGTGTTACGCTGGAGAGCGACATACACTGTTTAAGGATTTTTTTTTTTAAATATTACCCTTTTTGGCGTGTACTAAATATGAAACTATGAAATATTTAATAATGTCTCTAAATTATGTTTGAATTTGTTTCATTTAAAAAATGTTTATCCTTTCGGAGAATTGTTACAAAGCAAAACTGAATAATTTTTGAAAATACAAAAGTTGTTATTCAAAACTTTTTATTTTTTTGGATTATTAAGCTTAGGAGTAAAAATAATTATTTCATTTCAACTTTTATAATTTTTTGTGAACGCTTAAATATGCCTTTCTTGAATTTAAACGTTCAATGGTTTGTTTCTAGGTTCCTTTTTTTTCCCTTCATATTTTGCTACTAATGGGAGACTTTTTGTTGCCTTTTTTTTCCAAGTGTGAACTTTAAATTTTGAAAAATATTAAAAAAAACACGCACAGAATTTAGGTTTTTTTTTTAAAAATTTATTGTAATATTCAGTTTTTGTACATATAGTGCGTCTTTCTTATCTTTTTGTTAAAGACATTTTGAAATTGGGTAAATTTCTTTTGAGGTCACTGAACTTTACCCTTACATGCAATTAGGCCATTGAACTTTTAATTCGGAGCAATCACACTACTATACGATAATTTGTGAACAATTAGGTCACTTTGTTAGCCTTCTATTCAACTACTTAATAGAATTGGTGATTTAACCGTTAAAGTAACAGATCTCCACACGTTCTTTCAAGTCAGCAAAGTAAATTTCACCCGTGGCTATTGAACTTCTACTTTGGGATAGACATTACCAAACTTTAATGCTAAGGAACTAGAAAAGTGTTTTATAATTTTTGATATTATTGTAATTATTATAAGACTATTAAATTATAAAAAATCATAAATTTTGTAATTATTTAATAATTTTTACGACTACATAGTTTTCAATTTTTCAAAAAATAGACTATTGCAAATTTTGAGCTAGACACTTCATAGTAGAATCATGATTGAGCTGCTAATAATAAATAAAATAATAAATGTAAAAATTTTTTTTTAAAATTAATTATACATATAGAATAAAATCACTTATTAAACTTGGTTGAAATTAACTTTTATTATAGATATAGACAAAAAGCCACTTATTGAAAAAATCGATCATTCACAACCACTGCTCGAAAAGTTAAGGATTAAAGAAAACCATCTGGTTTAAATAAGATAACAAAAGGTTTTTTCAGCATTAAGAAAGAATTAGGAAGCATTGGCAAGAGCTAATATGAAATGTTTTACATTCGAAGAAATTCTCCATGAAAATGTTCTCATCGAGAATCTTGCAAGTGTTTTTGTTTTTTTTATGTCTCTATATATATAATTAATTTTGAAAAGTAACCTATTTTTGTCAAATATTTTTTTGTCTACTTATATATTTATTATATATTATTAACAATTCGATCTTGATTCTATTAAGTAATTATAGTATTTATGACATTAGTTTTTTTATATGCATTATTTTATTCATTTAATGATCTTAAAATAAGTAAAAGAAAATATTAAAAATTATGATTTTTGTAAGAAAAGCCTTAAAATTAAAGTTCAGTGGTATGATTGCCTCGGATTAAAAGTTCAATGACTGCAACGCTATATTTATTGACCGTAGATGAAATTTCCTTTGTTGACTTGGCAGAAAATATGGATATTCCGTTACTTGTAATAGAGTCGTCACTAATTCTGTTAAAAGCGGTTGACAAAAGGCTAACGAAGTGGTCTAGTTGCTCGTAAATTAAAGTACAATCGTGTGATTATTCCAAATTAAATTTCAGTGGCCTGATTGCAATTAAGGGGAAATTTTGAGTGACCGCAGGTTAATTTACCCCAATGAAATTGTTTTACCTTGCTCCGTCTATATACAAGCTGAACAGATGGAGGTGTACACCATCATATCTTTCCCTAAAATCAAGTACCACGTGAATCAAGTGGGAAACCATTTTATACGAAAGCCAAAGAAATAAAAAAAAGTGTAATTATTGCATAATTTATCATGTCATAATTGTATTATTGTGTACGTTGAATAATAATTATATGGTATTACACTAAACAATATCATGCTTATGATCTTCCCTTTATGTCTCGCAATAATGATTCCTTTGACATTACGATCTTAACCAAAATAATGATATTCATAGATCAAATTATTTTGTGAATTGAATTTTACTTGACTGTCTACGATACCATTGCGTGTGCTTGATTTCAAATTTCATAAGTATTGTTATAGTTCTTCATCATTTAAAGTCTCCTATGGGATTGCCAACAACTACTATTAGCAATTGTTAGTTACTGGCTTGATAGCGGATGTTGGACACAATTTTGGAGAAAAGGCACGATGACATAGACACGTTTGTGAAGAATGAAGAGACTAACTACCTCGACCAAGATAGAAAGATCATATAAAACTTTACTATTCTTGAGAAGTGGAAGACGGATAAAGTTTCCTTTCGAAGTCCAAAGACATCATTGAAATACCATTCTTAAAATTAGACCACCACGATTAGTCATGACAAGTTAGGTCTAATAACACGGTTGGAAAATTTCTACAAAAAGAAAGAATGAATTATGATTTAGATTAATGTTATGTAACACAACTAATAATTAGCATAGTCTACATGACAATATAGATGTCATTAAATGATAAATCGAATTTTTTTTCTATTTTTTAATCACAATATAGCACAATTGTGCTCCACACAATTCCAGGTGATGTAGAGTCACTGCTACATATTTTATTAAATAAAAATAAATTTCAACCTCATTAAATTATACGAATAATTTCACGTTATTTAAACTGGTTTTAAACGTTAAGAATACTAGATAACATTATCTTATGTAAGTGGATGAATTTCCCTCCAACACGTAACCTTATCCTGAAGTTTATGAATAATAAATATATATTATTACTTAAGAAAAAGGTAAAGAAACAAAAAGTTTGCCTACTTTTGTGGCTTCTCACGTTCATAACAAGAAAAGGCAAGTAAATGGTGAATTCCAGTCAAGATTTCACACATTCCAAAGCTCAAGTCTTGAATGACTTTGGACTTGAAGCACGAGAGAGATGCTACTCAAACAGCAACTATTGACAGGGATTTCAAGTGGGGCTGAACCTCAACCTTTGATTTGAATTGGCTACTTCATTGTATAATTATGATTTAAATATTGTTACCAAAAAGATAACAATTTTGTTGAATATATAGACATGTATGAATGCACATATATTATGTAATAAATTATAAAAACTACGCGTGTAAGAGTTGCCTTTAACTAATCTCGCAAACATCACAATTGAACTAAGAAATAAAAAGAAGCTAAAGCATCCGGTCACGTCCAGTCTCATCTGGAGGTGGCAATAGACCAAGCTAGCTCGACCCTTAGATATCCGAACATGACTCGGCTCTGTTCGGCTTGTATTCACAAACAAGACTCGGTTTGATCCACACGAGCCCGCTCGTTTAAGTAATTAATAAATAAGACAAAGATCAAAGCTCACCCATTACACACGAACTCAAGACAAGCTAGCTCATAGGTCAGAACTGGAGTAATGCTATTCGTAATGAAGATTATCGGTAATCTTCCTATGTGGTATACAAGTTGTGGTTTGTGATTTGATGCATAAATTAAGAAAAAACTATCACATTAATGCATCAAATCACGAACCGTCACTTGTACGCCTTTAAGAAGACAATCTATAGTCTTCACTACAAATATCATTATTCTTCATAACCGTCATAAAAAAGTGTTTGAAGTTCATAAAGAAACAGAGAATTCTACATGTTGGCTTCTCCATCAGAGCTGTCGTAACAAAAATGGTCAAATTTTTGTTATGCAACAAATGCACTAGACTTCAATCGTAAGAAAGATGTATTTTCTGTATGTTAAGCCGTAAAGGACAAAACAAATCCAGTTTGTTATAACAGAAGAATCAAGATCCCATAAGTTACCATTTCATATACAAGATCGATACAACCTTGATCTCAGCTAAGCTCAAGAAAGAAACAAAGCTTATGTTCATTTTCTGTGTCATTCAATGTAAATCGAAGTCTCCAATTCAAATTATTTATCACCTGATAAAAGATCCTAATAAGGTGACTAGAAATGCAATTAAAATAGATTTAACCGTCTTAGCAGAATGCGATGAACCAGAGAAGTTGACTGTTTTAGCCTGGTCCCTGCAGTATTCAAGAAGTAACATAGTTTAAAAAATCTCATTAACAGCAATTCCAAATTATTCCATAATTAGGAGAAATATGCTGATGAGATACCGATATGATGAGGGGCGAATAACAAGTGCGGGAAAATGTTAATTTATACTGCTTTGACAACAATATTATTGTTAGGCAAATTGTTGTCAAACAACCTTCCTGGGCGATGATGTAAGTATTTACTGAATGTACCACAAATTGACCAAACGTTTCACGTAACCCGCTTGGGCCATTTGAAGCAGCCTAATTATATTAGTGCTGCTCATGGCCCAACCCAAAGTCTTGGATGACTTATATAGTTGCTAGCTTACTTATACATCTCATATTGGGCCCTATCATCCTAACCTAAGGCCCGTGCTTATTTTCACCTACTTAACCGTGTGCCCAACACTGTAGCCGTGTGTGAAGTGTTGAATTGAAGTAGCCCTTTTGTGAAGAAACGCCTCCTTTAGGCTGTGTGTCTCTTGATCCCGTTTTCTTCTCCATTAGTTGATTTGTTCTACTATTCTTTAAACCTTTGTGGTTAATATATATAAAGCTTCAATTCTCTTCTTCCTTAAGCCCTTTGTGGGTGTGGCTTTGACTTGCTATAAGAGCAATCGGTTTTTGGGAAGGTGATGGTTCCTTTTGTGATTGTTTGGTCAACTTGCGTGGTGGTTCTTTTCACAATACTGAGCCCGGCAGTCCTTTGGTGCAAATTGGTGAGATCTAAACCTCACATCTGGTATCAGAGCAAGGCGAAATCGTCGAAGAGGAAGCTGAATATTGCACCGACGCGATTTTTGGGTGAGGAACCGGAGTTGTCCCCTTCAATTCCGGCCAAGGCGTTGACCGGACGGAGAAACGGACAGCAGACCCATTATCTGCAGATCGAGGTGCACGTTGTGCTCCGACGGCAGCGCGTGCGCAGAGCGTGGCGGCGATTTCCGGCTAGAATTTCTCAGGCAGTTTGTCCATTATTAATTTCTGAATGTACTGATATATCTACTGTAGTGTTTCAGGTTACGTAGGAAAAGTTGAACGATTTTGCCTCTGCCTTTTCGGGATTCAATTTTTCATTCCAGCGGCTGCTGCAAACTTTNATTAATTTCTGAATGTACTGATATATCTACTGTAGTGTTTCAGGTTACGTAGGAAAAGTTGAACGATTTTGCCTCTGCCTTTTCGGGATTCAATTTTTCATTCCAGCGGCTGCTGCAAACTTTAGGGCGAATAGTGGTGGCCCTAAAGTGTTATAATTACATTTCTCGTAATTCACGGACTCAGATAAGTCCGCTCTGGTAAATTGGCCGATCCTCTTTTAATTTCAGCATTAGTGCGTCATCGTGTGGGATGATAATAGGATTGAGGTTACCGTGTGGGGTAACCATTGCCTGTGCTAGAAATTAGAAAATTTTTTGCTCTTCGTTGCTACGTGTTTTAAAATTTGATCTTTTGATAAATTGTCGCATTTTATCATTTGTGATATATCGTGAGTGAAATTTTTTGTTGATATCTCTCTGGTTGCATTGATTAAGTCCCTAGAATACCTAGACTTTACCCGTTTGAAAATTCTCTTGATCTGAAATCGTAAATCTTACGAAACCCTGGGAATCTAAAACGGTGTATATTTGCGAACCTTTAATTTTGACTCTGTATTCCTTGTTTTGAAAATGAGGACACATAACTTTGATTTGGGAACTTTTAATGGAAAAGGAGATTATATTTGACAACAAAAAATGAGAGGTATTTTTGTTCAACAGAAGGTTTCAAAAGACATTGATGACAATTTTCCCGCTAATTTTTCAAAAGAACAAAAAGAGGAGGCTGGTGAGTTTGCCTATACCTCCATAATTTTACACTTGGCAGACGCAGTATTAAGAAAAGTGGTAAACTGAAAACCACTAATGAACTTTGAAAAAAATTGAAAGATCTGTATTTGCTCAAATCTATTCCAAACAAGCTTTACTTACTTGAGCGTTTTTTCAGTTTCAAAATGGATTGTTCAAAAGATCTTGATGACAATTTAGACGTCTTTAACAAACTTATTCAAGATATTGTTAACTGTGGAGAGTCGGTGTCATAATTTTAAAAGGCTATTATTTTGATGAATGCTATACCTGATACTTGTAAGGAAATAAAAAATGTTATTAATTATGGTAGAAACACTTTGAGGCCCGAAATTGTCGTTGACTCCCTTAGAAGTAAGGAGATGGAGATTAGAGCTGAAAAACTTGATAGGAAAAGCGGTGAGATTCAC
>CAIGRP010123244.1:0-31210 GCA_903798385.1 Fraxinus cuspidata | reverse complement strand
CTTCATTTATAAATTATATAAAATTTGTATCAACCATTAATTGCATTTAGTTTAGTAATTTACACTTGCATCGTAGTTGATTTAATTTCACTTAATATTATCATTTCGGTTAAGGTCATAGTAAATAGAAATCAAATTAAATAAATCTCTGGGGGAACGATACTCGGACTCAAAAAAATTCACTTTATTACTTGTTAACGAACCGTACATTCGCGGTGGTTTTAATCCGAAATATATTTTCGTATAACAAGTTTTTGTGACGCTGTTGCCAGGGAATTACATGAAGAATAATGTGCTAATAATGACTACTAATCCTAAATTAAAGGAAACAGACTTAGACATATCATAAATAATTAAGACACCAAACAAAAAGAATTTTCTCCTATTTTATTGCAGAATCTTTTGGCACATAATTTGCCATGTAATGTATTATAATTTTGTTGTTCAAAAAAATATGGATGAATTTTTAAAAAAAAAAAAAAATTATGCCATATTTATGGCTTATGCGACTGCATAAGCCTTTGAGGCTTGCGGTCACATGTGATCTTCCAAGGCCAAATGTGACAGGCAATGCTTTAGCCATGCGGTCGCATGGTTATAAAACATAGCCGTTGGCTGGGTTTTTTCTGAATTTTCTGGTGGATTCTTTTGGTGAACAAATGCAACTTTTTATGATGAGATGGAACTAGTTCGTCTAGAGATGATTGAAAACTATATATACATGATAGTAATCATGCCTAAAAACATAACATGAATGAGAAAAAACCATTCTACTATTCGTCTAAAACTTGAAGAATTTTTTGATTTTTCACATACTAAAAGACTTAGTTTTTCACATGTTCATTTGAAAAAATACTTTACTTTTGGTATTCTTCATTAAAGCTTGATAAATCTTACAAATTATTTGTTATTTCATTCCTTGAAAAGCCATAAGAAAAAAGGCAAATATCATTTGAGAACAACGATATATTCTTCGTGTTCAAGCCTTTGCCTGATTTTATATTCATCATCTTCTTCCTTTATTTTCTCCATTGCTGTATTTTTTTATAACAATCTCAAACGAAAATCGTCATTCTGCTGCGATGGAAAAAGAATCTACACTCACTACAATCAAAAAGATGAATCAAAATTTAGTGCGTTTAGACAGATTTGATGGTACCAACTTCACAAGATGATATGATAAACACAATTTCATCCTTACGGCGTTAAAGATCTTATACGTGCTTGATCCAAAATTGGAGCCAATTCCCGATCGTGTAGAAAGAAAGAAATGGGAAGATGATGAATTAATATCTCGCAACCACATTCAAAATGCACTATCAGATCGATTATACGAGCTCTATGCCAACACCACTTCAGCAAAAGAGATTTAGTATGCATTTGAAAGTAAATATAAGGCCAATGAGGAGGATACGAAGAACTTTTAAATATCTAAATATTTTGATTTCAAGTTTCTGGATAATATCCCTTTATTACCTTAAGTGCATGAGTTGCAAATAATTATCAGCAAATTGAAAGCGGTGAAGATCGAACTTCCCAAAACCTTTCAAGTGGGAGAAATCATTGCTAAACTCCTGGGGTCTTGAAAATGATATATGAAGAAAATTCTTCACAATTCTGATTATTTTTCCTTAGAAGATATTCAAAAACATCTTCGCATAGAAGAAGAGTCAAGGGCAAAAGATAAAACTGAAAATTCTTATGATGACTCTTCGAAAGCTAATGTCGTGGACAATGTGGACAACTCCAACAAGTGTAAAAAGAAAGGAAAACCTCTTGGTGCTGAAAAGGATCGATGGAAGTTCAAAAACAAATTCAAGGGACCTCTCTATGTTTGTGGAAAATCAGAACATTACTCAAGAGAATGTAGGCATAAGAAACAACCAAAGAAGGAAAGACAAGTAAATTCCATTGATGAGATTATCGTTACGGTAAGCGAAATCAACGCAATCCAAAGCAAAGTTCCGGGCTGGTGGTATGATACATATACTACTATCCATGTTTGTTATGATGAGTCTCTTTTCAAAACTTGTCATGACATTGAAGATGGTCAAGAAATTCAAATGGGAAATGAAGGAAGATCAAAAGAATTGGCAAGGGCAATGTGGAAACCATCTTTACTTCAGGAGAGAAGATTACTTTGACAAATGTTTTTCATGTACCAGAAATGAATAGAAACCTAGCAAGTGAAGTCATATTGGGAAAACCAGGAATTAAATCTGTTTTTGAATTTGGAAAACTTGTACTAACATATAATGGGCACTTTGTTGGAAAGGGCTATTCCACTGAAGGAATGGTCAAGCTTTGTACTTTTGAGGATAATTCTAATAAAACAAATCATTTGTCTATGTTACTGATTCATTTAATTTATAGCATGATAGATTAGAACACATAGGAGTTAGCACTATGAAAATAATTAAATATGGATCAATATAATGTGAAATTGGTAACTTAGAAAAATGTGAAACATGTGTTAAGCCCATGTTTGACACACATTATCTAAAAATACATTCTTTCAAAACTCATTTTCAACCACACATTCTTCAATAAAATAATATTTTTCATCACATCAATAACTTTTTCTTACTTTTAGCCACATATTTCACATTATATCACTATTTAAAATACATTCTTTTCTTAATAATATCCATCAAATACACCCCTAAATCAAAGATAATTAAAAAAGTTATTTCATAGTGTAGTAAGATCAACAAACTTCATTTCGATATTTGTGAATTGAATGGCATGCTAACAAGAGGTGGTAACAGATCTTTTTTTTTATTGACGTAGGAACCCGCAGCCGCTATTCTTGAGTGTGCACTGAGTAAACATCGTTCCATATGCAATAACCCACAAACCACACAGGAGAAATAAATCGCACCGGGCTTGGCTTGACCAAGAAAGTGTTGGTAGGGGATTCGAACTCGTGACCTTCGGTCTCCTCGTTCACCTGCTCCGCCAACTCAACCACCCCCGAAGGGGTGGTAATAGATCTTCTATTACTTTCATTGATGATTGCTTTAGGTATACTTATATATATTTGTTAAAGCATAAAGATGAAGTCTTTAGTGCTTTTAAAACATATAAAATTGGAGTTGAAATTCAATTAGGAATGAAACTAAAAACTTTAAGAAGCGATAGAGGTGGAGAATATTTCTCTAATGAATTCAATATGTTTTGTGAATAAAATGGAATAATACACCAATATTTTGCACCACGAACACCAGAACAAACGGTCTAGCATAAAGAGAAAATAGGATATTCTTAGAGATGATAAATGCAATGTTATTGAGTACTGAATTACCTTTTAATCTATGGGGTGAAGCATTACTAAATGCTTATCATATAGTAAATATGATTCTTATGAAAAAAAGAATAAGATTTCCCCATATGAAATATGGAAAGGTAGGAAGTCAAATATTAATTATTTCAAAGTGTGTAGGGGGAGGGGTGTCTGCTTATTGTAAGAACACAGATCCCAAAAGAACCAAATTAGATCCTAATGATATCAAACATGCCTTTGTTGGATATGCTCTAAATAGAAAAGCCTAAATGTTATTAAATCTTGAGTCAAATGTTATAATAGAATAAAGGGATGTAGAATTTTTTGAAAATGTATTAGTAGCAAGAAAATGTCAAAATAATGAAGATATTTTGAATTCTAGAGAATTACAAGAAGAGACATCTACAAGAGATGTTGAATGTGAACCTCGAAGGAGTAAGAGAACCAGAAAAGAAAAAGGTTCAGGATCGAATGAAATGGATTTCCATTTTATTTATTTCTACTTAGTAGAGGGAGATAAGAAGGGTGTAGTAAGAACAACTCCTTTTGTTCTTCAAGTGGAAAGTGATCCTAAAATCTATAAGAAAGTAATGTCGTCTAGAGATTGTATATTCTAGAAAGAGGCATTAAATAATGAAATTGATTCTATTATTTCAAATAATATTTGGGAAATAGTTGATTTACCAAAAGGTTCTAAACCCATTGGTTCCAAATGGGTGTTTAGAAAGAAATACAATTCCAATGGAACTCTTAATACCTACAAAGCTAGATTAGTAGCTAAGGGGTATCGTCAAAAGGAATGAATAAATTACTTTGACACATATTCACCCGTGGCAAGGATAACCTTGATAAGGAACTTGTTTGCACTGGCATCAATTTATGATTTACATGTTCATCAAATAGATGTAAAAACGACATTCTTAAATGGAGATCTCGAAGAGGAGGACTATGTGAAACAACCGAAGGGTTTGTTCTATCGAGAAATGAACATAAGGTGTGCAAACTAATCAAATCCTTATGTGGATTAAAACAAGCCCCTAAAAAGTGGCATGAGAAATTTGACTCTAAAATACTATCAAATGGTTTTAATCATAATTCGGTAAACAAACGTCTTTACACGAAAGTAAATGATAGCGTAATTACTTTTATATCTCTATATGTTAGTGATATGTTGATCATTAGCAACAATATAGATGGAATCAAATAAACGAAGAGGTTTCTATCCTCCATGTTCAAAATAAAAGATCTTGGATGAGTGGATACTATTCTTGGTATCAAAGTTAAAATTGATAGTGGGGGTTTTATATTGAGCCAATCACATTATATTGAAAATGTGATAAATAAGTTCAAACACTTGAATGTCAAGGAGGCTAATATTCCTTTGGAACCAAGTATCAAATTGATCAAAAATGATGGAAGAGCAATAGCTCAAATAGAATATGCAAATGCAATTGGAAGTCTGATGTACGAGGCACAATGTACAATACCTGAGGTAGCCTTTGCTATGAGTAAACTAAGCAGGTTTACTAGCAATTCAAGTTCCGAACATTGGATGGCCATTGATAAGATTCTTGGTTACTTAAAAAAGACAAAAAAAATTAGACTACAATATACAAAGTTCCCTAAAATCTTGGAATGATATATTGACGCTAATGAGATATCTAGTGTAGGAGAAAATAAGTCAACTTTAGGTTGAGCATTTACTCTTGGAGGAGGAAAAATTTCTTGGAAGTCGAAGTTTGTAGCATTGGCTGAAACTAGAAAAGAAGTTGAGTGGCTAAAAGATCTGTTATATGAAATACATTTAGATATAAAAGATATTTCTTTAATACATATCTTGTGTGATAGTCAATCTACTTGTGCTCGAGCATATAATGAAGTATATAATGGAAAGTCTAAACACATGAGTCCAAAACACGAGTATGTAAGGAAATTAATAAAGCATAGAATAATTTCTCATACACATGTTAAATCTAGTGAGAACTTTAGCCGATCCGTTTACTGAACCTCTCACGAGAGAGTCAGTAAGATTGACATCAATTAGGAAGTGGTTGAAACTCTTTAATTAAATCCACCAATGATAGCAACCCTACCAAAAATATACTAAGCAAGTATATTTAAGTTCAAGGGGTAATGAAAAGTCATTCGATAAGTGGATGGATTTCAACACTATTAAATTTATTAAACCTTATCTTTGGTAAATAGTGTTGGTTGTTACTGTTGGAGGGATGAGTTATAATTTAAAATTCTTAATGAAGTTCAGTACGGGGGACAAGTATATTTAAAAGTAACAAAGATGCTGGAAAAACTTCACCTATTTGAACTTTGAGGTGGTGCCGCCTTATTAGAGAGGTTGAGTTTTCTCTCTTTAAAAGTTCAAAGAAAAAGGATAAGTGCAAGACCATATTAGCACTAAGTGAGTTAGATGAACTTGTAAAAAATATAGCATTTGTATGTGTTATTTCATCGATATTGTTATAAGGAATATCTAGTTCAAAGCTTTCTAGCTATCTGGAATTTCGATAATGCTTTATAAGATTTACATTATGGTTAAATTCAAATCAAAAGATATTTAATCCTTATGAATGAGAGTTGATATTTGATTATGTGATTAATATTGATTTTGAACAAGTGGGGAATTGTTGTAATTTTGTTGTTCAAAACCAGTTTGGATGAATTTAAGAAAAAAATAAAATTATGCCATATTTATGGCTTATGTGACCACATAAGCCTTTGAGACTTGCGGACGCATGTGATCTTCCAGAGCCAAATGTAACGGCCAACGTTATAGCCATGCGACTGTTATAAAAAATAGTCGTTGGCTGGGTTTTTTCTAAATTTTCTGATGGATTCTTTTGGTGAACCAATGCAATATTTCATGATGAGATGGAACCAATTCGTGTAAAAATGATTGAAAACTGTATATACTTAATAGTAATCATCCCTAAAAAATAACATGAATGAGAAAAAACCATTCTACTATTCATTTAAAACTCGAAGAAATTTTTTATTCTTCACATATTCAAAGCCTTAGTTTTTCACTTGTTCATTTGAAGAATTACTTTGCTTTTGGTGTTATTCATTAAGGTTTGATAATTCCTACAAACTATTTTCTATTTCAATCATTTAAAAACCATAAGAAATGAGGCAAATATCATTTGAGGACAACAATATATTCTTCGTGTTCAAACCTTTGCTGGATTTTATATTCATCTTCTTCTTCCTTTATTTTTTTCAATTGCTGTATTTTTTGATAACACAATGTCATATCTCCAAGCACATCTCCATTCTTTGCATGGCTCCTTATCTCTACTTGCGTAACTTGTACTAACTTTCCTCTTCATTTCTCCTTCAACTTCACTCTCCTAGCTCGGTTGTACACATTCTTGAGTGCTCGACCTTAACTCTCACTATTCACATCCTCATGGAGTTGACTCTTGTCCTCAAGAGTGAGATTAGGAAACTGCAAATGTAGCATATCAACATTTTCCCAGGTAGCCTCTTCGAGTGGTAGTTCCTCCCACTCCCATCGAAAACAACTTCCCATTTTTATTCTCCTATACTCCACTGCACGTTGAGGCTTCAATAACATATTCCCACCATCATCCATTTCGGGTAGTTGCGAATTGACTTTGTTTGAATCGTCTATCTTACGTTTCAACTGAGATATGTGAATGACAAGATGTATACGAGCCCCTGCAGGTAGGTCAAGTTTATAAGATGCATTGCCCACTCTTTTGATAACCTGATAAGGCCTATAGAATCTGCTTCCCAACTTGTACAATGCCTTTTGAGTAACTGACTTCTGTAAGGAGCGAACTCAGCACCCGGCGAGCCCCCACGGTCGCCCATGCTAGATCCCCCGGGAACCTTTTTTTTTTTTTACAATAAATTAATGTTTTAGCTTATATAACTGTTATTTCATCTCATTTTCAAACGTCTCCTTCAGTTGAGTTGGTTAGAGCTTGCAATTCTTATGAAATATCTCTGGTTCGATTCTCTAGCTTGCAATTCATATATTTTCAGTTCTCCAATTTTTACCATTTTACAATTTTTACCAAAATTAATGGCAATATGGGGGGGAGTCGAACAGTTTTAATACAATTGTAAAAATTCGAACTCGAGCTCTTCCTTTTAAATTATAACTTGGCCACAACGTCATTTGGTGAGTATATTTAACTTGTACAAAAAATATATATGTTCAATTTGAACAAAATAATTTTTATATTTAAATTTTATGCTTTGATTCCCTTTTTTTTTCTTTTCAACCACACAATCTTCAATAAAATAATATTACACGTAAATTCAAAATTTTTCCTTATTTTTAAACACATATTCTCCAGCAAATCACTATTCTAAAATGTATTTTTTTACAAAAATGGGCATCAAATGAGCTCTTAATATTTTATTACTATCAACGGCCACGCGTGCTAACTTAAAACCCTAGATCCGCACCTGCACTGAGCATGCCCGTGTTTAAGCTTCATTTCTTGAAAATCATTTTTACTAAAATTCATTTTAAATCACATGTTTAATGAGATTCACATTTTTTATTAACTTTTTAACCACAAATTTATCGAAGTTTGCTAAAAATTTAATTTTTAATCAAACCAAACAGGGACAGACTAGTGCATGGCATAGCACAAGAAGGAAAAGCAGTGAGTCCATAGCTTGCACGACAAAGTAATATCAGGCTTCAACCGTCCAACCCACTTTTACGACGTAACCGTGGTGATAGTTGGGAGTGTGAACTTTATAAGTTCAATGACATTGCAGACTAATATCTGTCAAAAATAATTTTTCTTTGTCCGGCAACAGCACCTACCTAAACCTATTAGCTTTAGCTTATGGCTTAGCGAAATAGACTAATCACTTTAAAAGGCAATCAAAAGTTAAAAGAGTAAAGAAAATACAGTACACAATTGAGGAAAGTAGCATCACGTGCTTGGATTTGCTGTCCATTCTATCGATATTCCCTACCTAAGCAACTAGGTTATTAAATCCTAAGTGCCATTTGCTTGCTCCAATGCTTCAATTTAATCATTTCCACTTTCCTATTTCACTCTACTTTTTATGCCTTTATAGATTTTTTTACGAGTGAAATCTGCATTAAAGGTAAGATTACGCATTTTGTCCTTAATACGTCCATTTTATCATCCTCAAAAACTAAATTACTCAACCTCAAGCGCAAGTGCACAAAATAGTGACTGAGAAGTTTAACATGTTTGCTTTTTGTTGATCTTAATGCTATATTGAGTAACTTTATCTACAAATTTGAAGTAATCAAAACAAACAAATTATTTACTTAAATTTCATCTTAAAGTTGAACCTGACATAGCAATCGACTGATTCTACATATGAGAAGCACAAAAATAAAATAAAAAATATTCTTCATTGGTAACCAACCACGAGGGTAAGGTTGCTTCTTGGAATGGATTCAGTCATTAGTTCCCATACAACGACACCAAAGTCTTAGATATGTTATCGAGCACGATTGCACAACTATTTGACAATTGTACGGCGGGTTCGAGATCCAATTTTTCTTAATTCGTATTTGGCATTTAGTACTTGACACTATAATAAATAAGATTTTAAAATTTTTATTCCCTAATATTATCCAATACTTTCCACCAAACATGCCATTAAAACAACGTCAAAGTATACTTGCAACAAGAAATGAGTAGCTCCATTACCTGGGTAAAATCTCTGTACAAAGACAACAAACTGCTCCCATAGGCCCATAAACAGCAATACATTTGGATCTCAATTTTCTCATTACATCAATCGGAATTACTTGTTGAGCTTCAGGTTAGAACCAATTTTGTTAATATTTCAAAGTATTACACTTAGCACCAAAAAAAAAGAAGAAGTTATATTCGACACACAAAAAATGAATTACATAGTAAAAAAAAAAAGAACTTTCACAAATTTGTAATTTTTGAATTTTAATGAGTAATTTTATTGTAATGTATTCAAAAGTTATTATTTATTACTCGATAACAATTTATATACAAATAAATGTTAATTAAAAATAATAATCAAATAAAAATTAAATTAATTATTAAATAATAATAAAAGAATATATAAATGATAAAATAGAAATTAAATTTTTTTTTTTTTTTGTAGTATAAAATGAATGGCAAAATAAAAATGATGAAAAAAAAGTCTAAAAATCATACCAAATTTGGTGCATGGTTGGAGTTGCCCAAAGCTCCCAAGCCCTTTTTCATATGCTTTTATCTTTTCTTATAGACCAACTTGCACCATACTGGTTATTTTTTAAGTGCATTACAAGTTCTTAGACTTAATTAGAGCATAGACACTCATGACCTTTTTGTCTTATATATGTACCCAATATTATTGTAAATGCTTTCTTGTACATGGAAAGATTCTCGTCATGTTCACCATAAACCATTCGCAAAGACTTTCTTTAAATATCCATAAGCTCAATCGTGGCACGTTGGAAGGGAGGAAAAATGTTATATTAAGCAATGAAATATGTGGAAAATAGGCTTGCTTCTTCCTTAGAGATCTAGTCGTCCTTAATCTTAGTGAAGGGACAGAGCTTATCGCATCCTTACCACTACAACAAAAACTGATTGTTACTCGGCGACATTTGCTTGTAACAGCTTCAACTTAGAGCATGCGCTTTTAGATCAGTGTCACAAGTATAAAATTACTTTTTAGCTTAATATAACATTTTCAGCCTAGAATTTTTACGTAGTAAGGTCTGTTCCAGCTATAGGCTCGATAACCAGGCCTATAGGCTAATCCAAGAATTAGCACAAGCCCAAAAGGCTCAACTTGCAATAGGCTGTAAAATTCTTTGGCTGTGCAGGCTGCTAGCAACAAAACCTTTTTTTTCTTTTTAATTTCTGTGCACACACAAAATAGATACAATATAACAAATATAGCCCTTGTTTGGTGAAAAAATTAAAATCAATATTTAAATTCAAGTTAGAATCAACAATTAATTTTAATAATACATTTTATGGGACTCATGACTTTTCAACCATATATTTCATTAACTTTAATCAAAATTTACTAAAACTCTAATTTTAATCCCCACCAAATAGGAGCATAGTCTCGTGGAGTTTCGATTTAAAACTAACAAAACAATAGATTGTCTTTATACAGGTTGTAGAGATTGTTTTGATATCAATTGTTGGGATTTCTTGCTATCGAGTGGATTAAAATAAGGATTATACTACTTGTATATAAAAATTGTATATAAGAAATTACATAAAATGATGTATTGGGATTTGAATGAAAAAATTTGTCTACGTTTTAAACTGATAAATGGGAGAGTGTGATATGGTATACTACGTAATCCCTTGCGTAAATACCACCATTCTTGAAAATAAAGAACAAATTATTATGACATGCGGAATAAAACATTGTTTTAAATTCAAGAATGAATACATCAAAATATTTTTAAGTAGTTTTCACAAATTTAATTAAAAACATAAACCAATGTACAACTTTTATGTGCTTTTCTTTTTTATTTTTGACGTTGGGTTTGATCCAAATTTAATAAATCACGCGAAAAAATAGAATTCTTATTTGGCAACAAAAATGGAAAAAAAAATAAAGTAAATTTGAGAATAAGTAGCCCTTCATTGACATATTTTTTTTTTTTTTTGAAAATAACGAATTTTTTAATAGTAAATTTTGGGAGAATGTGTGATTAAAAAGTAAGAAAAATTTTGAATTTATATGAGAACTATTGTTGAAAATGAGTATAAAAAAAAAGAATTATTGTCAACAGTGGCGAATCCCGAGATACAGGTGAGTTAGAGCGGCCGTTGACTATTGACCGTTGAGTCAACTACCACAATAACGAGGTCGTTTATTAATATTTAAATAAATAATAATAAATTTGTTTCAATATATATGTCAATGCACTAACTTATCATTCATCACAAATCGCAAAATCCTCCATTTATGAAAAAGTAAAACAAAGTAAATTTGTAAATCATTTCTAATTTTAAATCAAAAAGCTCCAATGCCAAACAAAAACTAGTGCATATGCTGATGCTGACCTATAATGGAATAAATTATCAAAGTAAAATGATGGCAAATCAAGAAACTTCACTTCTTGAAACTTATCAAATGGGGTGTTGATTTATGCTTTTATAAAGACTCAAATCTATGAGTATACAACGATTTCCAACAAAAGGAACTATCTATTTCCAAATTACGTCTCTGAGAATTGTTTTAAGTTACCTGGGACTAAATAAGTTTGAGGATAAGTTCCATAAGCAGTACTTTTGAGCACTGAGGTAGGTACTTGTAGTTGTTGATGATCATAATTTGTTCCATATCTACCGTTTGCGCTTCATGCAACCTGAAAAACCAAAAACAAAAAAAAATAAAAAAATAGTTTTGCATTTGGCAAGTCAGACTAATGAAAAGAATACATCCATTCATAATGTATAAAATCAGTCTGTCAACCAATAGACAAAGTGCCTAAAATCATAATACAACTAGAGAAAGCAAAACCCATAACATACTTGAACTGCATCCAAAGACAGTGCTTCAGATGTAATCCAATTGTAATGCCAATGACATTATTTCTATACAAAGTGAATACTAGTCACCAAAAAGATCAGTAGCAATAGGAAAAAAAAAAGAAATTTAATAATAAAGTAGTAAAATCAGTCAAAATACTCTATAAAGAGGGAAAAAAAAAAGGCCTATACTATACAACACACACACAACCAACCTTCATAAACCTCAGCAGGCTCATAGACCATTGTCATAAAACATAAATAATAGATTCATATATCATAAATCATAAAACATTCCCAATAAAAATGACATCAAAAAATGAAATAAAAATAAGAGAGGCTCACACAACGACGGCCGCAGTAGGCAGTCGCAGAGGGCAGAGGCACGACGTCAATTGCTCACAACTCACAAAGCTGAAGGCTCAGTGTTGACTGTGCAATCGGAGGAAGATATGGATTGTTTGCTTTTGTTTGATTTTTGCAAAATGTGCATGTATACAGAGTAGTAGCTTAATTGGAATTATATCCAGAGCTTGGCCTGGATAATGGGCCTAATTTAAAAAAAGAAAGCCCCAATAAAAAAGCCTACAAGTAAAAAAAAATGTGGCTTCATCCATCTCCTACAACCTTCCGGACAACTGCAACAATGGCGAAGCTGCATACAACGATTCTAACCTGTAAATTTCAGTGGATCTAGCACAAGCGGTCGCACCACCTTGCAAATGCTGGATCCGCCACTTATTGTCAAACAAGGGCTTAGTAACCAGGGCTGTGAAATAATCCGTTTACCACTAAATTAGTGAAAATTTGTAATTAGTGAGCTAAATTTCTAGTTTTTAATGTATTATTATGTATATTAATAAAAATTTCTATATAATTTCAAAAAAGTTAAAAATATTTCGAAGAAGATCGTCCCTCATGCTCATATCCCTCTATTCTTCCCACATACTTGTCGAATTAATTAAAAGTAAACAAAAGTTTTTTGGTTATCTATATCAAAAAATGAACTCACTCGATAATATGAGACTTTGTTTGTTCATTAAAAATGCATTTTGGAAAAAAAAATGTTTTTGAATAGTAATATTTTGAAGAATATGTGTTAAAAAATAAGGAAATTTTTTGAGAATATATATTATTATTTTATTGAAGTATGTGATTGAAAATAAAATAGGAAAAAATGAATTTTTAGATAATTGAGTCCAAACATGGGCTGAATTTGTGTTCACAAACAACGATGACACAATGATGATTAGTAGTATAGTATTTCGACTCGAAAACTAGGTCCCTGTTTAGTTGAAATGTTATAAATCTCATGAAATATATGGTTAAAATTTATTGTCAATTTTAACTTAAATTAAATTTAGATTTTAATCCGCACCAAATAGGGACTAGTAATTTGTACCCATTAAAACTATGGCTTAAAGATTCTATTCAACTCCAAAATTTAGCCCCTACTGATAACATTTAAAACTCAAAAATAAAGTTTTGAATAGTAAATTTTTGGAGAATGTGTGATTAAAAAGTAAAGAAAAATTTTGAATTTAGTGTAAAATATTTGAATGTATGATTGAAAATGAATATATAAAAAAAAAATGGATGATGATGGTCAAAAAAGGGCTTACGAAATTTTGGGAGTCCATACACTTGAATATTTCACTGAGTTGAGCGCCAAAAAAAAAAAAAAAACAACCTCGTTTTTACCCAATTGTCCCTCTCAAATATTTCATTCCCAATATTAGAGCTTAATTATCAAATGACGGAAACACTCTTATCATCTGCATCGAACAAGTAGTACACAACGGAAACGCCCGTATATTACGAATAGAAGTTATTCACCAAATGTACGTTATTGTATATTTAGCCAATTCTTCTTCACCTATCTCTTACTTTTATTCTCTATCGTTTGGCAGTTGATCGATGATCGGAGTCCAAACAATCGTCAAATATTTTTCTTGATCGATAACCTTTTCACATTAACGATCTGGTCCAACATACAAATGATGTCTAGGTGGACAGAAATGTGGTTGAAATTCTATTGACCTGTGGTCTTCTCAAATTACAAGGCCAACACTTGCTACACAAAAATATAAACTATAAGGGTTATTAAACAATTACATTTATTTTCCATGAAAAATGTCAGTTTTTCACACAAATTCTTACTTTGAAGTGTTTGGTTGCCATTTTTTTCCATGAAAAATAATTTCCAACTTTTAAAAATACGTCTAATTTTTCTTGTTTTTAAGGAAAACATTTTCGTTAGGGGGAAGCAGCTTTTTGTTTTCCTCAAAACAATAAAAATATTTCCTTTTTAAGATATATTTTCCATATCAATCAAACACACTCTAAATTATTAATTTATTAATCAAGAAGCATCCAACTACTATATTCTGAGTAATCGTTCAATTTTCTTCAACTTTAATATAGGGAGTTCAATAAAGGTTAAAAAAGAAAAAGAAAAACAAACACAAATTATAAATGAAAAACATTGATATATTTAGCCCATGTTTGACAACAATAAAAATAGAATTTTTTAGGAAAAATAAGTTTTGAACTAGTATTTTTTTTTTTGAAAAATATTGGTTAAAAAGTGGAAAAACAAATAAGTTTGTGTGTGCAAAATAATTTTTTTTTCTTTTTAAGAATGTGCAGTTTAAAATGAATTTGAGAAAAAAAGAAGTTCATATATTTTAAAAATTGTCAAAAAGGAGCTTAAATTGATTCATATTTACAAGTCCACGAGACTTTCAATTAACGAGTAGGTCAATGTTTAAAATTGTATTAAATGCCTTTGGATATGTGGGCAATTAAGTACAAGTAAGAAAAACAAATTTACAAATTCGATCAATTTCATGGGCTACTCATATTTAGAGAGTGTTTGATGAAGATTAAAATTAGAATTTTAATAGATTGTGAGAGAAGTTTTTGAAATGTGTTGTTGAAAAGTTGTGAAATCCATGAAATATGTGATTAATATTGATTGTTTGACTTTAATTTGGTAATTTTAATCCGAACCAAACAGGAGCTCAATATTGAACATCTATAAGCCATTACAAATGTCATTCTACTAGATTATCAGTGACATTCTCATTTTTATCCCGAAATCTCCCATTTGGATTTTGCTTTTCAAACATAGCCTCAGACCGAAGGTGTAACCGACTGGCGTGGAAAATGAGGGTAAGAATATTAAAAAAAATGAAAATGAATAGGGAAAGTTGTTCAAAATCTGGTCAAAACCCATTTCCTCCTCCACTGTAGCTCATAGTTAAAGCGGGCAAACGGGAAACTCATTTTTTTCTCGCCAAATTTGGAGAGAAACCCTTCCACTCTTTGCATCTCCCTATCTCCTATGCTGAAGTTGCCATCAGTACCCATTTCGGTAGCTTGAGCTGCGAAACACAACTGTGGAGGATATCAAGCATCGGGTTTCTTCAAGAATCGTTAGTAAGAAACATCCATTTCACATCCTTTGTTTTTTGTCTCTCTACAATTAAAATGAAATCAAAATGGGTAGAAAAGACTACTGAAAATTTTCACTAATATATTTGTTTTTTTGCTTTTACCCCATTCTTCGACAACGTCAAAAACAGGGGAAAAGCTTGGGAACAACTAGATTGGTATAGATCGTGTTCCCCAACATCGTTCAGCCTAGAGATGACCAAAACAGGTACTGGTTCACATTGGTTAATTGTTTCGCTGTTATGAATGGTTTAATGAGTTGTCATTTTCTTCATGTAAGATATATGGGCTTTGTCTATGATTAGGCGACGGATTTTTTTATTTTTTTGTTCATCATTTCAGCTTCAGTGACGGCATAATGTTTAGCTTATTTAGAAATTTTCGTTCATTACTATGCAAGATTGAATTTTGAATTTTGTTCGTTTCTCTGTATGTGAAATTTGAGTTATGGGTAGATAAATTATTTAGTTGTTATGCATTATTCAACATTGTAATTGTTTTTTTTTTTTTTTGCAGGGAAAGAAATTTTGGAATATGAGGATGACCTTATTTCGGTGGACTCTGATAATGAGAATGTTGTGGATAATACGAACATACTGGTTGATGATATGTTGGTTGGAGATGGTGCGATTGTGCCTGAGGTGGGTATGAAATTTGAGGATGAAAATGAAACGTTCGAGTTTTACAAGAAATATGCATATGAAAATAGATTTCCAGTTAGAAAAAGAAATTCGAAAAAATATGATGATGGAGTATTGAGATATATTACATTTGTTTGTAGTCGTGAATGGAAAAGAATAAAAAATACAAGCGGTTCTTTGAAGCCGCAAGCAACCATTCAAAGTGGATGTAAAGCTAGAATCACTGCATGTTCAAATGTTTGCGGAATATGGAGAATTAACATGGTACACCTGGACCACAATCAGGTTGTATCGATGCAACCGAGAATTGAGTGCACATTTGAAAAGACGAATTGAAGTAAATGACATGGCAGGAATTCCATTGCTTAAGAGTTTCAACTCTGCAGTTGTAAAATCAGGTGGATATGAGAATATGACTAGCATCGAAAATGATTGTCGAAATTATGTTGAAAAGGTTAGGCGCTTAAGACTTGGAGAAGGGGACGCAGCAGCAATCCAATCATACTTTTCTGAAATTCAAGCACGATGCTCTGGCTTTTACTTTAGTATGGATTTGGATGAAGAGTTGTGTCTAAAGATTGTTTTCTGGGCAGATATTAGGAGTAGGCAAGCACATAAGGAATTCGGTGATGTTGTCACCTACGACACCACGTATCTCACTAATAAATATGACATGCCATTTGCCCCTTTTGTTGGAGTGAACCATCATGGACAGTCAACACTTCTTGGATGTGGTCTAGTATCAAATGAGGATACAAATACATTTGTGTGGCTATTCCGGACATGGTTGCAATGCATGCACGGACAAGCTCCCCATGGGATAATTACAAATCAGGACAGGGCTATGCAAAATTAAATTCAGATCGTGTTCCCCAATACGAAGCATAGATGGTGTTTGTGGCACATATTAAAGAAGTTGCCTATTAAGTTTGGACACCACGTAGATAAGGGTTCAATATTTTATACGATACACAGTTTGGTCTATGATTCTCAGTTTGCAGAAGAATTCGAAAATGGATGGAGAGTGATGATCGAAATGTTTAACTTGTATGATAATGAATGGTTGGCAGGTTTGTATGAGAATAGGGAACGTTGGGTACCTTGCTATTTGAAAACCACATTTTGGGCGGGGATGTCAATAACTCAACGCAGTGAGAATATGAATGCATTCTTTGATGGTAATGTACATTCAAAGACGACATTGAAGCAATTTGTTGAACAGTATAAATGAGCATTGAGAAATAAAGCTGAGAAAGAGTTTCAAGCAGACTTCAAGTCCTTCTCGCAAATGGTACCATGTGCAACGAGATATGAATTGGAGAAGCAATTCCAGGCAGCTTACATAATTTCAAAATTTAGAGAAGTTCAAGAAGAGTTCACCAGTAAAGTTTACTGCGATCTCATATCTATTTCAGATGAATTATCGGGGACATCTTACGAGGTACGAGAGGACGTAATACATGACGGGTGTTCTAAGAAAAAAACTTTTTTCGTCTTATTTCAAAGAGACAAATATGAAATCACTTGTAGTTGTCACCATTTTGAGTTTCGAGGGATTATTTTCAGACATACGATCGCAGTATTGATTCGTAATGATGTCAAATCAATACCGGATAGATATGTACCACATAGATGGCGACGAGATATCAGTAGAGCCCACACGAGGGTCCCAGTGAACTATGATGGGTTGATTAGTACTCTTGGACAGTTGAAGTACGATAAAATGTGTCAACACTTTGCTACATTGGCCGACATGACTGCAGACGATGAAGTCAAATCCAATGCTATAATTGACTGGATCGATAGTCAGTGTAAACAGATGATGGCGTTAAAATCAAGTAGTAGTAGTAGTAATGTGTTGTCCCCGCATATTACTCAAATAGCATCCGAGTGTGGAGAATCACATGATACTGGAAGTGGTAGTATAAAGGATCCAAATTGTGTACCTATGAAACTTCGTAAGAAGAGCCCATTGGAAACGAGTTCGAATAAAGTTAAGGTAATGCCCAATTTTGTATATCTAAAGTTCATGAAGTCATTATATAGATAATGTATAATAACATTCTAATGTTTTGCAGGCAACTTCGAGTTCAACCAAAGGGAAGAAATCGAAGGTTCGGACAATTAATACTGGAGAAGTTGCACCCGTCATCCAGTCACCTCAACCAGCACACATGTTGATTCCGTTTTCATATACACAACTCCTTATGGTTAGCATGCACGTATGATTTACTTTCAATGACCATGTTTTTTCTTTACTGATAATGTTGTTTCACGTAGGGTGGCAACCAAAATATTCAATTCACACAACACTTGCAATCCACATATACCATCCCTCCATCATCAACCAATGTTATATTCAATAGCCAAGGTAAATCAATTGTTATATAGAACAAAATGTTTTGAAACAATAATTCATTAAGTACAGTCAGTAATATGCTTATTCACATCTGATATTGTTCGGGCATTCACAGGTTTGGGTAGAAGGCAACCAAACGATGTTGGCAATGAAACACAATGGTCAGAAATGCATTCTGATGGAAGAAATACAATTACACCTTCAGACGATGGACAAGCTAGAGAGAAGGCCAGTTATCTGTTTCTCAGCACTTGACTACAAGACTAGAAATAAGATCATATTTGTAGATTCATAATGCTAATTTTAATTGATTTTTCTTTGTTGTTCTGTGTTGGGTAGGTAGTCTAATTTTGAAAGACAACAATCTGTATTGGCATCATTTTATTTGCAATCTATTTTAAATGGTAATGTTTAGCTGCTGAGTTTAATGAATTATGGATAAAAGGGATTGTTAATGTGAAAACTGTACATAGGATTTTTCAAACTGAACCATGATTTTGAACATGCACTGATTATTCATACTTGAGAGGAGAAGCCTTTTGCTTGGGAGTGATTTAGCTATTACTTTCATATGTTACAATTACATCATAATCAGTTATGGTCAGGCATGTTTCTTTCTCCATTTAAATGGACAACTAGTTTTGTATTAAAGGGATCATTATGTTGACAGGTACTGTCTTTTAGGAATAACTGATGTAATTATTATCATAGATTGAATGTTCATTCATTAGGTCATAGCTCTATTGTGGAAAACATGATGATGTGCAATGACAACCACTATTCTATTAGACTATATCCTGTTGTTTCTTTATTTTGCATAAACTGAAATTGTTAGGCACGCTACGTATGCCTCTTTCTCAACTAGCGATTTTTTTTCTCATATTATATTTGCTTGCTTTTGTAGATTTGAGAAAAAAATGTCGTCTTCAAGGCCTAGCCAGTCAAGCAATTCAGCATGATCTAAACATAGTGCTAGGATCATTGCACAAACTTCCCTCGATGTTCCGTATTGTTGGTTATGTATAATCCAAGCATCATAGTTGTTCAAAAATGGATGAATTTGATGGAGACAAAGGTGTTGTCATTTTAGGTCTTCCTTAGTTGCTTTGTGTTTTAAATAAAGGTGATTTTGAGCTTAATCTCTTTAAAAGTTGTGTGGTATGCTTTATTTAGCGTTTAGCTTGTAACAATTTAATTAGGTGCTATTATCTTTGTGATATGATTCCTTCAGTGTGCAGACAAAGTAATTAGTTGATTTCTTTAGTGTTAAGCTTGCATCAATTTATTTTGGATTTAATTGTTGGAATGTAACAATAAGTAAAGCACAAAAAAATAAACATCTAAAATAGAGAACACTAATTTAAGAAATTCAGATTACTAAATCAAAAATCCAAGATCCTAGAGAATAGTAGAAATTACATATATTTACATAATTGAAATTAATATTTCATTCAAAAGAAACCGCTTCAGTTCAAGTTGGCAAATTTCCTTCTTATCCCATTCAGTTTCGTGATCTTCCTTTGCATATAGTCACGTTCATAGCAATCTCTCTGTCTTGTTCACCAGTTAACCGCCATCATGTTTCGAAAATGCAAGATAAATCTTGAGTACTGGTGACTGAACTCGATTCACCACTCGTTTCCTCCTTTTTGACCCACTCCCAAAAATCACATTTCATGCTGCATGTATTGAATAGTCTACCTTTATTGTTGGTGTTCTTCTCCGCCTCAAAACACTTCAAAAAGGCATGTTTGCACCATGGACGGGGTCGTTTGTTCCGGCATTCCACAAAAAAATGTCCCTTCAGTCTACAACTATGATAGTCTCCATGATTCTTTCCTCTCATTTTAGCTGGGAATTAAACACCAAATAAGATAATAAGCACAACATATATTAATTCAGATTACTAAATCAAATGAAAACCTATCGACATAACAAAAACATCATGTCTATAATTCTTGTAAACTTGAAACAAAAGTAATTGAACGACAAAAACCTGATTGATGAATACTTGAATTACTTGTTAGTTTCACAAGTAATGTTTGGATATAAAATATTACAAACTTATTCATAAGCAACACATTTTAGAACAATAGCCACAATTGCACCAATGATAAAGGATTATTGAAAGAAAGAGATTTGCAATAACATGATATATGTGAATAAATGGGTACAGGCTTTTTTTCAAACCATGAAATTAAAAAGATAAAAAATAAACTACAGCCACGGATCACTACAAATTTCACTCGCATCTCCTACGTTTCCACCCTCAATGCTACAATTTGTGTCTAAATCTAGTTGATTTTCACTTAATATATATACATATATACCCGAGTTTCCTTCAGATCTGGTTGTTCCCAAGCTTTTCCCCTGTTTTTGACGTTGTCGAAGAATGGGTAAAAGCAAAAAAATAAATAGATTAGTGAAAATTTTCAGTAATCTTTTCTACCCATTTTTGATTTCATTTTAATTGTAGAGAGACAGAAAACAAAGGATATGAAATTGATGTTTCTTACTAACGATTCTTGAAGAAACTCGATGCTTGATATCCTCCACAGTTGTGGTTCGCAGCTCAAGCTACTGAAATGGGTACCGATGGCAACATCGGCACAGGAGATAGGGAGATGCAGAGAGTGGGAGGGTTTCTCTCCAAATTTGGGGAGAAAAAAAAGAGTTTCCTGTTTGCCCGCTTCAACTATGAGCTACAGTGGAGGAGGAAATGAGTTTTGACCGGCTTTTGAACAACTTTCCCTGTTCATTTTCATTTCTTTTTAATATTCTTACCCTCATTTTCCACGTCAGTCGGTTACACCTTCGGTCAGAGGCTATGTTTGACTTTGAGTAGCAAAATCCCTCCCATTTTGTCCTTAGCCATCACAGTGTCCTGACTTCACCCTAATTTAACAAAGTTGAAGGATCTGTTTGAACAAATAAACATAACCAAAGGGTATGAATAGAAATTAGTCAAATATGAAAATTGACCACAAATGCAAGCCCCAAAATCTTCTGAAGGCCGAAAACAAAATTTTGACAAAATTACCACCCCCCCACCCAAAAAAAAAAAAAAAAAAAAAAAAAAAAACCTCTCGTTTTATACACAGAGACAGAGAGAGGAGAAAAAATATTTACAGAGGTTCGTCTTCAGCTATTCAATCGATCTGGTGTTTCTCTCCTTCGAATTCTCTCAATTTGAATATACTGTGACTTAGTTTCTTCTCGTTATCCAATCTCGCAACTCAACTCTGTAATCCCAACTTGTAAGTTTTCAGATTCAAAACCCTAGACTCTTCAATTTGACATTACATTTCACCATTAAATTTTTTGGTTATTTGTTTTCAAGATTCAAAACCCTGGACTCTTCAATTTCACTGTTTGTTTCATTTTTAAAACCCCGTTTTTGGCTTTTATTGGGTAATTTGTTATTTGTCTAATTTGGTTCGATAATTTTTGCTGAACTTTTTTTATAGGGTTTGGATTCGGAGAAGGATTCGTAGTTTTTGAAGTGAAGAGTGGATTGTGAAGGAGCAGCAGTATGAGCATCGATAACCCAGGTGAAGAACTGAATTAGATTTGGTTACTGTGAGTTATATTGGTAAAGGATTTGTTTGGGACGTTCCATGGGCGATGGCGGTGTTGCATGCGTGCCTTCACAGCATGTTATGGAGAAGTTTTCAATTTGCGGAGGCAAGACCAACGGCAAGACCAAGATCAATTCTTCTTCGAAGTCTTCACTCAGAATGAGTTCAAAAATGAAGGGGAAAAAAGAAAGGCGAGGTGAATTGGGTTTGAAGAATATTAGCCGTGATAAAGAAGTTGTTGAGAATCATGGCAATGGTGAAGTTTGCATTAATAATAAAGATGAGGTGGAAGAAGGTGAATTAGGAACTTTTCCCATTGAGAATGGGGAGTTTGTTCCTGAAAAGCCGGAAAGGAAACATGAGATTAAGGGTGAGTTTGAAAAGAGCGAGTTTGTTACTCCAAGGTGGCGAAAGGGCGGTGGTGAAATGGATAGGGAGGGATGGCGGTCATCTAAGGATGAATTGGAGAAAGGGGAATTTGTACCCGACAGATGGCGTAGAAGTGAGTTCGAATTTCGGGGTGACGATTATGGCTACTCAAAGTCGCGAAGACATGATTCTGCGAAGGAAAGAGTACGGAAACTTGAGCATGAACGAACTCCACCTTATTCAAAAGAAAAGGGATGGAAGGTTGACCGTGAACATGAGTGGACTTCACAGTCCCGTAAAGAAAGGGGTTGGAAAGGCGACCATGAATGGTCGCCACCTTCTTCAAAAGAAAAGGGGTGGAAAGGTGATCGTGAACGTGAGTGGACACCGCCTTCATCCGGTAAGTATTCAGTTGGGAAAGAGTTTAATAGAAGTGGTGGGACTAATCCGCATGCAAAGAAGTCTACTTCTAGATATGAAGCTGACTGGAATCTGAGGATCGGTTCTAAAGTTGTGGACGAGGAAGGTTTCTACAAGAATGACCTCAATAACGGTAAGAATCATGCAAGAGACTATTCCTTTGGTAATCGCCCAAAGCGGTATGGTAATGACTCAGATAGCATTGACAGGAAGTACAGTGGCGAGGGTGATTTCTACTCTAATTCAAAAATTATAAAGCTTTCCGATGAGGTTAGCCGCTCTACATACTCCTCAGAGTACTATTCTGGCCGTTTTGTTGAGAGACAGAGTAAAACTGCTCCTTCTTCATCACGGAACATTCCCTCTGAAAGGTATTCTTCTAGGCATCTTGAGTCATCTAGAGCAGTTTCTGACAGGCATAATAGCAGTCCACGTCATTCTGAGCGGTCCCCACGAGATCGGCCCCACAATCAGGATGATCGGGGTCGGAGCCCAGCCCGACCTGATAGGTCCCCTTATGATCGGAGGCATCACTATGAGAGAAGTAGGTCTCCCTACGATCGGAGCCATCAGTATGACAGAAGTCGATCTCCCTACGATCGGAGTCATCACTACGACAGAAGTCGGTCTCCCTATTTTCGGAGCCATTACTATGATCATAGATATCAAAGCCCTAGCTATGTGGAGCAGTCCTCCCACGATCAAGGTCGAAGCCATGATGGCAAGACTCGGACTTCAACTACATTGGAGCAGTCACCATTTGATCATGGTAGGTCCAGTGACCGCAGGGAAACAAATTGGAGAAGTGGATCGAGCGAGAGGCAGTTGAATCATTATGAAAGAAAAGGACAAGAACCAAAGCATAACCAGAAGGATTCTGGTGGGAATAATTCACACGTTTTAGCTAAAGAGTCACAAGATAAAAGAAATTTGGATATTGAGAATGGCTCCAATGATAAAACTGGCAGCAATGCTTCTCATCTGGAAGAGCTGTCTGAAAGTCCTATTTTAAAGGGTAAAGAATCTCCTCTGGAAAATGGAGCTACTGAAGAGCTGACATCCATGGAAGAAGATATGGATATCTGCAACACACCTCCACATGTCTCAGTGATAGCAGATGCGGCCTCGGGAAAGTGGTACTACCTGGATCATTTTGGTGTGGAAAGGGGGCCTTCTAAATTGTCCCATTTAAAAACATTGGTTGAGGAAGGATATCTGGTATCTGACCACCTAATCAAGCATTTCGATAGCGACAGGTGGGTAACTGTTGAAAAAGCAGTTTCTCCATTGGTTACTGCAAATTTCCCTTCAATTGTTTCGGACAAAGTTACTCAGCTAGTGTGCCCTCCTGAGGCTCCTGGTAATTTGTTGGCAGATAAGGGAAACTGGGCACTTTCTGGTAGCCTGGCTGGTGAGGTATCAATGGCCCATTCTTCAGATCCAATACTCTGCTCTGAGGACAATTCAGCTGTATCAGAGCATTTGGAAGATCTGTATATTGATGAAAGAATTGGAATGCTGTTAGATGGTGTTGAATTACTTCCTGGCAAGGAACTTGAGACAGTTCGGGGTAAGCTAATCTTCTATCATTTGTCTATTGACTATTCTACCCTAAATAAGTTTTAAGTTACTCTTATATGCCAGGTGGCATTAAATGATACTAAAGTGCCTCTTTAATTTTTTCCACTTGGCAATTTACTGCTACATGTAAATTATTTCAACTTTATTTTATTGTTAACCTTAAAATTATCTAACTGAAACTTTGGGCTGTGAACCAGCTTCTGTTTCGTAAGTGGTTCTCCATTTTTCCTGTATAGTTAATTTCATGTTTCGGAGCTCATGAAGGAAATTTCTTTCAGAAGTGCTGCAAATGACGTTTAGGCCTGGGGAGTGGGGGAGAGGTGGAAATATCGAAGGTATGTTGTTTTATATTTTCCGTTGTCCCATTTATTCAAATGATCTCTTTCAGGTGGTCAGTGTAGTTATATAAGCTGCTCTATTGGCTGATATTGCTGGAGTGGTTTGGATTTTTGGAGCTTCTTCTCTTTTAATTACACATGAAGTTGGACTGTTCTTCCTTGGATGACATGTTTCCTGCATGTCTATGCATATCTTAAGTGGCCTTCTGGCATACTAAAAATGTGTTGATATATTATCCATATATTACTGTGCTAGTAATATGACATTTTCCCATATTCTACTAAATCTTCTGAACAATCATACTGGAATGTCTCTGTGTTTGCTTTTCATTTTCAGATTACTAATTGAGTGACATGCTGCAACATAGTATTCTTTACTGTAAAACCTTTTATATAAATTCTTGGTATGTACTTGCTGCACTTTTATGGAAGAACTTACTTGGAGAATTTGCAGATTTCACTTGGTGTCAACTTCACTTAGGTGAACAAAGTGAGGAAAAAAGTGGCGGTGGTTCATATGGTATTACTGAATTTTCATTGAAAGACACTGCAGATTCAAGCTCCGTTATGCTGACCCCATCTGAGAAAGATAATACTTTTGCTTGTATTGACACTGGTGAATGGTTTTCTGGCCAGTGGTCGTGCAAGGGCGGGGATTGGAAGAGGAACGAGGAAGTTTCTCAAGATAGATCTTGGAAGAGGAAGCTTGTTCTTAATGATGGCTATCCTCTATGCCAAATGCCAAAATCTGGCCATGAAGACCCTCGATGGCAGCAGAAAGATGATTTGTATCATCCTTCGCAGAGCAGGAGACTTGACCTCCCACCATGGGTGTTTACCTCACCAGATGAACTGAATGAACCCATCAGTGCAAGCAGACCAAGTCAAACTAAATTTGCCTCTGTTAGGGGACTGAAAGGAATAATGCTTCCAGTGATCAGGATCAATGCATGTGTGGTAAAAGACTATGGGTCATTTGTTTCTGAGCCTCACATGAAAGGTAGAGGAAAGGAAAAATATTCTTCAAGGTCCTCACGACCATATTCAGTAATTGGTGAAACAAAGAGGTCATCAGAAGATGGTCACTCAAAGAGCTTGAATGAGCAAGATTCACAGGGTTCTTGGAAGAACAGCACATCCTTCAGTGTACCAAACAACAGGCTCTGCAGAGCAGATGAGTTGCAGTTACATATGGGTGATTGGTACTACCTAGATGGTGCCGGGCATGAAAAAGGACCTTTATCATTTTCAGAGCTGCAAGTATTGGCAGATCAAGGTGTAATCGAGAAGCATAGCAGTGTGTTTAGAAAACATGATAAAATTTGGGTCCCAGTTACCTCTACTGCCAAAGTACCTGAGCCTGGTGGAAAGTTTGAAAACGACAATACTATAGCATCTACTGATACTTCTGGAGCTTCTCTGTCAGAATCAAGGGCTGTATCAAGTGGAAGCCACATAGTTTCAACTAAGTTCCATTTCTTACTTCCACAGTTCATTGGATATACTCGAGGAAAGCTTCATGAATTGGTGATGAAGTCATACAAGAGTCGGGAGTTTGCTGCAGCTATAAATGAATTCCTAGATCCATGGATCAATGCTAGACAGTTGAAGAAAGAGATGGACAAACATATTTACCTATCAGGTACTGATATTACAAAAAATTACCCCGTTTGTCGTTAGTCAGTAACATAGTACTTAGATTTGTGCAAGTTCTACCTCTTGGAGTCTTTCAGTCTTCCATTTTAGGTTATGGCCTGAAGAATATCCTTTACCACATTTTATTAAATAAATATATTTTTATTATCTTTTATTATTTTTCTCCATTAAGGGTGTTATTTTTGCAGATCATTTTCGTCCCAGCAAAAGAGCTAGGGTCGAAGGAAGTGAAGAGGAGGATGAGATGGAAGAAGATGCATCAACTTTTCAGAAGGACAAATGCACATTTGATGATTTATGTGGCAATGTGACTTTCTGCATAGGAGATGAAGCAGATTCTGAGATTGAGAGGGGAAGCTGGGATCTGCTGGATGGTCATGTACTGGCGAGAGTATTTCATTTCCTTGGTGCTGATCTTAAGTCACTGTTTAATGCCTCCTTGACTTGCAAGCACTGGCAATCTGTGGTCAAGTTTTATAAAAATATTTCTAGACAGGTTGACTTTCTTGCCATTGCCCCAGATTGCACTGACTCCATGATCTTGAAAATAATGGTAAGTTTTACTTGTATGTGTTCTTATGGGCCTGTGGTTTATCTTTTGGGTTTTTTTCTTTCTTTTTGTTTGTTTTCTTTATTATGTTATTGGAGGTTGGGATCCAAGAATATTTATTTATTTTTCACTATATATATATATATATATTTAATGTGAGCTTAATGTTTCCTATTTTTTGCAGAATGATTACAACAAAGAAAAAATAACGTCCTTGTTCCTACGTGGTTGTACTGGCATTACTTCTGGAACACTTGAAGAAGTTCTTTGGTCATTTCCATGTTTGTCATCTATAGATATTAGGGGTTGCTCTCAGTTAGAAGATTTGGTTTGTAAATTTCCAAATATTAAATGGGTCAGGAGCCGGACTCATTCTAAAATTAGGAGTCTAACTCGTATAACTGACAAAAGTTCATCAGCTTCTAGAACTTATAGTGGGCTGGATAGTAAAATGGAAGATTCCAGTGGATTGAAAGAATATTTAGAAAGTTTGGATAAAAGAGACTCTGCAAATCAGTTTTTCCGTCGAAGCTTGTATAAGCGTTCAAAGCTATTTGATGCTAGAAAGTCATCCTCTATCCTCTCAAGGGACGCTCAATTGAGACGATTGGCTATGAAAAAGTTCGAAAATGGATACAAGAGGATGGAGAAGTTTATAGTTTCAAGCCTAAGGGACATCATGAAGGAGAACACATTTGAGATCTTTGAGCCTAAGGTATTAATTTTTATGTTGTTTTATTTATTTATTATCTGTTTGTTTCTCTAGGATATCCATGAGAACATGCTTCTAAAACTAATATGACCCATTTTCTCCTTGTTAATTAGGTTGCTGAGATCGAGAATAGAATGAAAAATGGTTATTATGCTAGTCGTGGCTTGAGTTATGTCAAAGAAGATATCAGACGGATGTGCCGGGATGCAATTAAGTAAGTTTTCTATGTTCGATGCCTATTGCAAAGTGTTTGATGCTTTGAATTATATAAGCCTCCATTTCAGTCTGAATTCCAGTGCCCGTACTCAAATAGTTTTTGTTACTTCACTTTACTTTCCTGTTTCTTTTCTTCTTTCTATAAGATTTGGATTGTGGGGAGTGGGTGGTTATGAATGTTTGTAAAATTAACTTGTAATACTTTATGTACTATAATACTGCACTCAATTCATATCTATTACTTATTCTTGATGCTTGCTTTTAGTTTTAACATTTTTTTATGATTTCAGAATGAAAAATCTCGGTGATTCCAGAGAGATGAACCGAATCATTACATTATTTATCCGTCTAGCTACGAGCTTGGAAAAAGGTTCGAAGCTCTCTCATGAAAGAGATGTTATAATGAAGTCTTGGAAAGATGACTCACCTCCAGGCTTTTCCTCTACTTCGTCAAAGTATAAAAAGAATGTGAGTAGGGTGTCAGACAGGAAGTACTTGCATAATAGTTCGCCATTCATTAATGGTGCTTCAGATTATGGAGATTATGCATCTGATAGAGAAATTAGGAGGCGTTTATCCAAATTAAATAAGAAATCTATGGACTCAGGGAGTGACACATCTGATGACCTTGACAAATCTTCTGGTGAAAGTATAACTTACAGTGAGAGTTCTGCGTCAGACACGGAAAGTGACTTGGAATTACGGTCAGAAGGTGGAACTGGAGAGTCAAGAGGGGATACATACTTTTCTCCTGATGAGGGGTTTGATTCTTGGGCCGATGAACGTGAATGGGGTGCTCGCATGACAAAGTCTGGCCTTGTTCCACCTGTTACCAGAAAGTATGAAGTCGTTGATCACTATGTAATTGTTGCAGATGACGACGAAGTGGAAAGAAAGATGCAGGTTTCTTTACCTGATGATTATGCTGAGAAGCTGAATGCACAAAGAAATGGCACTGAGGAGTCGGACATGGAAATTCCTGAAGTTAAGGATTACAAACCCAGAAAATTCCTGGGAGATGAGGTGATAGAACAAGAAGTGTATGGGATAGATCCGTACACTCATAATCTTCTTCTGGATTCCATGCCGGAAGAATCAGACTGGTCTCCTACTGATAAACATTTGTTTATCGAAGATGTTCTCCTTTGTACACTCAACAAGCAGGCCAGGCATTTCACTGGCACTGGAAACACTCCTATGATTTTTCCTTTGAAACCTGTATTTCAAGAGATATTAGAAACTGGGGAGGAAGAAAATGACAGGAGAACCGTGAGACTATGCCAGTTCATCTTGAAGGCCATTGATAGTCGTCTGGAGGACTATTATGTTGCTTATAGAAAGGTTTATTGCATTATTACTTAGTCGTATTATTGAATTTGTCTTTTCCTCATGTTGCACTAAATCTTGTTTTAGTTGCTTATTCAGTTACTTTGAGAATATCTAATTTTATTTTCTTGAACTTCTATTTTTCTAAAAGGGGCTCGGTGTTGTTTGCAACAAAGAAGGTGGCTTCAGTGAGGATGATTTTGTTGTTGAGTTTCTGGGAGAGGTAAAGTACAATGTCATATATTTAGGGATTAAGTTCTGGATACGGTGCGTCTCCTGGATGATTTATGGAATTATGTTAATATGCTTATATATGCTCTTCCCATGAATTTTGTGAATTGAACTGTTAGCTCTGATAGTTATTTTGCATCTTCATTGATTATTTGTGTTAATCGTTTGTTTTTCATCCAGTGCCGTGTTTGTCTACATGTAAATCTACTCTGATGCTTATTACAGGAAAAAATGTTTTCAAAATTTATGATAAGTTATTCATTCTGATAATCATAGGTTTATCCTGCTTGGAAATGGTTTGAAAAGCAAGATGGAATTCGTTCATTGCAAAAAAACAATAAAGATCCAGCACCTGAGTTCTACAACATATATCTTGAGAGGCCAAAGGTATTTTAAATTTGATCAAGTTTCCTAATTCAGACTTGTTATTTGATTGTTTTGCTGCAGCAGCAGCTGCTGCTGCTTTCTTCTTGCCCCAGAATGCTTGGACCTTATATATTATCTTCTTATGGCAGGGTGATGCTGATGGGTATGACTTAGTTGTTGTGGATGCAATGCACAAGGCAAACTATGCAAGCCGAATTTGTCATTCATGTAGACCTAATTGTGAAGCAAAGTAAGTTTTCTTGTCTGATAAATTAATAATGTACTCCATTCCACTTTGGGTGTTATAGCTTATAATAGCTCACTTGGTTTGGAAGCTGATAGAAATCTGTTAGCAGAAAAGGGGTTTGTTTTTGCGTATACTTATCTGTAACTTTGTATTCTCTTGTCATTTCAATGTAGCTGATTGATCACCATTTATTGTTTTCTCCGAGATAATCTCAATGAAAATTGTTTTAGCTCTGTTTGGTGGGGATTAAAATTAGATTTTTAGTAGATTTTGACAAAAGTTTTTGAAATGTGATTAAAAAGTTGTGAATTCATAAAATATGTGGTTAATATTGATTGTTTTACTTTGATTTAGATTAAAATCTGATTTAAATCAATAACAAACAGGGGCTTAATTTTGGAATCTTGTGAATCTCTTAAAAAAGTCAACTCTCTCTGACCATTAGACCATTTATTGTTTACTTTTCATGATAAGAAGTAATTCTATTATATCAAGATCTGTCATATTATTATCATATTATTAACCAAGCTATCCTCCCTTTCATGATATAATAGGGTTACTGCTGTTGATGGTCGATACCAGATTGGGATCTATTCGGTTAGACCCATTGCATATGGTGAAGAGATCTCCTTCGACTACAATTCTGTTACAGAGGTATAGTGTTGACATCACGTGAAGCTTTTCTCAAGCTTGACAGCTTAGCTGTTAGTTTATTATTGTACTGATTGATTTTCAATGCCATTGTTGTAGAGTAAGGAAGAGTACGAAGCTTCTGTTTGCTTATGTGGCAGCCAGGTTTGCCGTGGAAGTTATCTGAATCTTACTGGGGAGGGGGCTTTCCAAAAGGTATAGACATTGCATCCTTTTCTGTTAGTTAAAGGAGTTCTCAAACTTTTGCAGCTGCTTATATAAGAAGCATGACTGGACAAAATTTTGCGTTTCAGAAAGACAAATTGAGAATGTTCCCAGTTTTGCTATTTGGAATATCTTAGGTTTGGGGGTGGACTCATATTATTTAATGCTTCATAAATTTTATTGCACATATGTTTTTTTTCCTGTAAATACTTAAGACCAACATTTGGTTGTTTATCTCAAAGACTTGGGACTGAAGGGTGTTCAATACATTGCACATAAATTCAGCATTTTTTAACTTGATACAGAAATTATCATAGTCATGAGAAGTTAACAGCGAAATCTATTATAGAATTCACCCGTTAAACTGCTTAACCCCCCCCCCCCCCCCCCAACATATCAAATCATGTATTTCACAACTGGCTATGCTAGGCGGTATCTGATTGTTGCAGTCATCAGGTAATAAAAGAGTATCACGGGGTACTTGATCGACATCGTTTGATGCTAGAGGCTTGTGAA
>CAIGRP010123230.1:0-25364 GCA_903798385.1 Fraxinus cuspidata | reverse complement strand
AAACGACATAGAGAAGGCGGAAGGTTGTCTAGTAGAGCAGATTACTGCTGCATTGTGTCTCTTTCTGTGTCAAGAAGAAAGGCACCCCGTGAAACCAAGTGTGTTTAAGACACTTTTGAGCGAATAGATTATTTGAGTTCCAAATTCATTGGAATGGTATACCAGCATGATCATGTAATCATATTGACATCCTACAAATATATGATTAACTACTTGCAAATGTTGACCCCTTTACAAAACCTATAGTCATAGATACCCCAACTGCCATTGACTGTTTCTATACTTGGAAAGGAAATTATTCAGATTGGATTATAGAGGAGTACCAGTTATATTGAAAATAATTGTTCAGATCATCTTTTGGTATATGGCCAATAATTTGCTTCTCATGAAAAAGTAAAAATCATCTGTATATGATATTTTGGCTGTAGATCAATTTTCTCTTATCATTTTCTTCCTGCCATGTAGGTTTTGCTCTTACTCATTAGTGATGTTCTTGAGAAGTCTTGAATTTCAACTCTTTCTTTTCATCTATTGATTTTTTTTCTTCTACTACATAGATATACGTACCACAATTTCTCGTCAGGTATTTTATTGATCTTCTTAAAATCGAATTGTTACTGTAGCATTGAAATTTACAAGCATAGCAAAGAAGAAAGAATAGCAAGAACCTGGGGTACTACTGCACACGGTCTACCTTACGTCGAGGAAGCTATTACCCCTGCTGGAAACTGGCTGATTGGTGGTGATTTAGAGGTTATAGAACCCATCAAGTACAATGATGGTCTTGATCGCTTCCGGCTTTCCCCTTCACAACTTCGTGATGAGTTTGTGAGGCGCAATGCAGATGCTGTGTTTGCTTTCCAGCTGAGAAATCCTGTGCACAATGGGCATGCTCTGTTGATGACTGACACGCGCCGTCGTCTTCTGGAGATGGGATATACAAATCCTGTCCTCTTGCTTCATCCATTGGGAGGTTATACAAAAGCAGACGATGTACCACTTAGTTGGCGAATGAAGCAACATGAGAAGGTGCGTGCGCTTTTAAATAAATTGACTTGTTACTACCTTCCTATCGATGAAGAGCCAATCTTTTTGCATTTTCTTTTTCGTGTGCTTCTCTTCACATTCTTTTTGCAGCTATTAAGAATTAGAGCTAATTAGTTTTTACAGCTGGCCAGACAGTGTCATGCGGGAAACACGAGGAATATCATGGGACGAAGTATTCCATTTAGAAGAGCTTGGCTAAGAAATAAGTAAAATCAACTTTTTGTTCCCAAATATGTTTGGATACTTTGATAACATATAAAAAGAAGGAAGTTACTTTTGAAATTTTTTTAAAGCTTACCTTAGTAACTTATTTGTAATTTAGATGAAGAGAAAAAGTATTTATTTTAATTTTTCAACTTATCTACTTATAAGTGATTTTCATTAGTATATATATATTTTCCAAGATGTGCTTTTCTACGATCTTTTCCTTTAAATCGATGACTAATGGCAAGATTATAGAATGACTTGAGATGCAAATTGGTTTTATGAACTGGTAACAATAGAAAGTATGTTCCATTACATACTGATTATTCATATTTTAACTGTTCTTTTAGGTGCTAGAGGATGGCGTTCTTGATCCAGAGACTACTGTAGTTTCTATATTCCCATCTCCCATGCACTATGCGGGCCCGACTGAGGTACAGTGGCATGCTAAGGCTCGGATTAATGCAGGTGCAAACTTCTATATCGTAGGCCGGGACCCTGCTGGCATGAGCCACCCACTTGAGAAAAGAGATCTGTATGATGCAGATCACGGTAAGGAAGTGCTGAGTATGGCTCCCGGATTAGAGCGGCTCAACATTCTTCCATTCAAGGTAGAAAAACGATCCTCGGCATTCTCACATTCATGTTCTTATTATGGGATCAATTGATGACTAAAAAATTAAGTATTCTCTTCCTACGGAAATTGAAAAAAATAAAAATAAAATTACCACCATGACATCAAAAAAAGAAATCTTGAATATTAATTAGTTATTATGGTTGAACTCCAGGTGGCAGCTTATGACAAGACACAGGGTAAAATGGCATTTTTTGATCCATCAAGGCCTCAAGATTTTCTGTTCATATCTGGTACCAAGGTAATTTTATTATTAACCGCTTTGCTCAAGCCCTCTTTTGTTTATCGTAGCAGTAGCTCAGCCAAAAGGATTCTAATTCTCAGCATCGTGTTGTTTATTCCACGCCTAAATGATTGCCTTTTTCCAGATGCGAACACTAGCAAAGAACGGAGAGAATCCTCCGGATGGATTCATGTGCCCAGGTGGTTGGAAAGTTTTGGTCGATTATTACAACAGTTTGGCACTGTCAGATAATGGCAGAGTACCTGAACCTGTCCCAGCTTGAAATTATTACTTGGGTAATTACGATTGGTAGAAACTTTAAACTATTTATCTCCAATGTATCATTGCATAAAACTTGGTCAAACTCTCTTCATCTCAATAAGATCATAGGAGGCATGGGTACAGAAGAGCAAGAATTAGCCTCAACCTGTAATATAGTGTAAAAAATGGCTCCTGAATTTGTGCACTCATCTGGGGCATGCTGTATAATATTGTGTTTGTGCTGTGTTAAGAAAATGGATTGTGGGTTGCTGTTGAAACATGAACTCTTAAAAGTGATTTTGTCAGCTTATGATGCTGCAAAGTAATGTCAATTTACATCTTGATTTCACTCTTTGAAGTTAATGGAAGGGTGAAAAGAACAAAAAAATTATGTACATATCTATAAATGAAGAACTTTATCCTTCATTTGAGTTTTCTGCTCAAAATATATGTTTGTGAATACTGGAAAGAAAGTGAGTTTTGCTAGGAGTGAACTTAAGATGGATTTTTGGAAGAAGAATAAATGTTTGTATGATTTAGTAGAAGGCTAAGTTGAGAATCGAGTTGGTTGAATAGGGGGTTGAGTAGATTTCGTTAAGAATTAAAAAACCTATTTTTTTTTTTTTTTACTAAAACGTATTTCAATGAGGATGTATAAACAATTTGCAAATTCTTAAGCAATTAGAATCTTGCTATGACAAAAAGAGAAAAAAAAATGTTATTTTTCACCATGTGATTCAAAATTCCTATGTAATATTATGGTAAATTTAAAAAACAGGACAGTCACATGTCGCACTGCCACATATTCCCATTATTCGAGGCACCAGCCATATAATATCAAAGGAGCATCAGATACAATTATACTAATATTTAGCACACTAAAAGTAAGAAAATATAGCATTAGCAAGACATGAAGTAAATTTCTTTTGACCCTCTCTCTCTATAATGAACAGTGCCAATCCCTGATAATCTTATGAAGTTATGATAACATTCCATAATCTATTTGAAGTACGAAATAATCCAATTTTACACCATTTAGATACAGACTTTTATTTATCAGAATTGGAGATTAGTCCCATCTCCAAGCAGACGGGGACTCGGAATATTTTTTAGTGCGAGTGATATAATTAGATGTGAAAAAAATAACATTATAAAACAAACATTATATTAAAAATGAAGTACCTTATAATGTAGACATTATGTATATATGGGACCCATAAATCATGTACAAATACACCGTACATACCCCCGACAAATAAAGATCAAATAAAAGTACACCAAACATACTTTAGTGATCAAAAATCAAGTACAATACAAATATACTAGGCAAACCCGAGCAAACAAATAAAGAATATTACACGGGGCATTCCCGAGCGAAACATCAATCATATGGGACATACAACTACTACGGACATAGCGGATCAAAACAAAAGAAAAAAAGATGTACAAACCATACGGACTAGTGACCCATAAATTACACAGCACAACTCTCGATTCATTTCTTAAACCCTCTCACACCTTTCCAAATGGAGTATAGTCTCCAGAATCCATTATGAAGAAGACCCACAAAATTTTTCGAATTTCATACGAAAATTAGAAAAACTAACATTAGGAAAAACAAAAGGGTTTACTCACCATTCACAAAGCCTGCTCTTAGAATTTCCTTTGGTGGAAATTGGGAGTTTCACTTTTCGGCGCCGTTTGTGTGGAGGTAAATCATTGTGAATGGTTTGTAGTTATTAAAACAAGGGTTAATAGCACAAAACGTCCCTACATTTGACACTTATTGCGGAAAACGTCCATACGTTTCATTTTTTTGCATTTTCACCCTTATTTCCACGTTTCATTGCGGAAAACATCACTTTTCACATTTTTGGACGTAAAATGACCAATATACCCTTCTATTTAAATAAAACAAAAAATAAAGAGAAGAAAAATAAAGAACAAATTGCAATCTTACTCCTAATTTTTTTTAAAAAGTGCAAATAAATTATTTTTTTTTGCATTTTCACCCTTATTTCAATGTTTCATTGCGGAAAACATCATTTTTCACCTTTTTTGACGTAAAATGACCAATATACCCTTCTATTTAAATAAAACAAAAAATAAAGAGAAGAAAAATAAAGAACAAATTGCAATCTTACTCCTAATTTTTTTTAAAAAGTGCAAATAAATTATTAAAATATTAAAAATAATAAAAAATAAAAACCCTCTCTCTCCCCCTCCCTCAACCTCCACCACCACCACCACCACCACCAATTTTTCTTCTCAAAATTACATTAAACCACCAATTTTTAACCCGCATTGTTAAGCTTCTTTAACACTTTCAAAACCACAATTGGAGATATACCACTCTTCATTCCTCAGCCCTAATTACATTAAACCCCACCGAAAACCACACATTATTAACTCATTACCTAATCGCATCTGGGTTTTCCTCATATCCTCATTTTCAAAGAGCATTTCATCATCAGAATTCAATAAAGACTAATAATTACAAGAACCCAGTTGCCGAAACCACCCAATAAGCAGAAAGAATCGCTAAATTAGTATCCAATGTTAAAAATCCAAAAAATCTGGATTCTGCTTTTAGCTCTGCTAATTTTAGTGGTCTATCTCCAATTGTGGTTTTGGAAGTGTTAAAGAAGCTTAACAATGCGGGAATGACTGCGCTGGTGTATTTCAGGTAGGCAGAGAAGCAAAAAGGCTTCCAGTATATTGCTGAGTGCTACGATTCTCTCATTGAAGCGTTGGGAAAAATTAAGCAATTCAAAATGGTGTGGGTTTTGGCGGATGAAATGAAACGAAAGTGATTGTTGAGTGATTTTGAGATGCATATGTATAAAATAATTAGTTCTTTTTACTTATAAAGTGATTGTTGAGTGATTTTGAGAAGAAAAATTGGTGGTGGTGGTGGTGGTGGAGGAGGTTGAGGGAGGGACATGAGAAGAAGGAGAGAGAAAAAGAGTTTTTATTTTTGGTTATTTTTAATATTTTAATAATTTATTTGCACTCATTTGTACTTTTTAAAAAAGTTTAGGAGTAAAATTGCAATTTATTCTTTTTTTCTTCTTTTTTTTTGTTTTATTTAAATGGAATGGTATATTTGTCATTTTACGTCAAAAAATGTGAAAATAGATGTTTTCCGCAATGAAACGTTGAAATAAGGGTGAAAATATAAAAAAATGAAACTATGGACGTTTTCCGCAAGAAGTGCAAAACGTAGGGACGTTTTGTGCTATTAACCCTTAAAACAATCTTATAAGATTGGGCCAATTATTTGGCCCATTTCATTTTTTTTTTAAGTTGGGCTAAGGATGGTTCAAAGTTCAGTGCAAGAGCCTTCATTAGGTTTGCCCCTGTCTCCGAGCTCAATGGCATAATCACTATTCCACGAGACTGTAAATGTGCAATAAGCTTGGAATTCCTAAATTCTCGTTGGAACAAGATCGTTGAGATACCTATGTGTTCTTGACCTTAGAAATTCATAAATCGGGATCCTCATGCGTATAAATGGCCTCAAGGAAGGACAATGTTGAAAACTATACCACTTCTGGTTTGATCCTACTTCAGTGGCTACTCTAAAGCTTTGATCATAGAAGCCAATAGGATTACAAATTTACAACTCTCTTTGTGCATTTACCATAATGCGAGAAATCGTAGGAAGCTGACTGTTGATAAGGTATTGGCAGTGAACTTTCTTCTCTATAACGGCGTTTTGAGGAGAAAGGAGTGACACACATTTCATGAAATGAAAAAAGGCACTGCTCGACACTTGTGATATTTGTTTTTCACTTTGGATGTTTGCTACGAATAAAGCCCTCTCATTTGTCTTTCATTCTTTCAACACTATTTTCTCTACATACTTATTTTCAACGACACATTTACAAAATAAAATATTCTACACATAAACTCAAATCTAATCTCTACTTTTTAACCACACATTCTCAAAAAAATTACTATTTAAAATAATATTTTTCCAAAGAAAATGACCACCAAACAGACAAAGTTTAGAAAAATAGCTCACTATGAAAAAGAGAGGCGGACAAATTTGATACAATCTTTTGAAGGAATATTTACATTCCTGTTAGGAAAAGACAGTGCTTGGAGACTCAAATCATATACATTCTTTTCAAAGTACTGTAAAATAGTGCAATCCATCTAACCAAAAACCAAAAGAAAATCAAACATATTCTGTATTCAAGCTAGACATTATAAAGAGCATTTGACTAATTGATTTTAGGCTTTGATAATGGCAACTTAAGGTTTCCTAGAGAAATTATGCACCTAAAAACCAAGTGACTATAGAAGATGCACCAGAAAAGGCTATACACATGCCCCTATTGGCCAAATCTTAGCCTAAATATCCTTGAGAACCAATTTATAATTTCCACCACTAATATCTGAATGGAAACTAATAGCCTAATGACGCCCAAGAATAGCCATAAGTTTGGTCACCCCTTCTTGCCATCCTTTCTCTCGGTCATGTTTTTGAATACTAAAACAAAGAGAAAGCACATCAAAGATGAACAAAATAACATGTTTAGAATTAGAAACCCTAATTTTACCATCGAGAGAAATTAAATTGAAGAAAGAAATAAACAAGAACATGCAAGATTTATATACCTCAATGTGAGGTCACATTCTCTTCTATCATTATAGTAATGCACTATGATGAAAGGAAGTTAACAAGAAAAAGTCACACACACACACACACACACACTCTCTCTCTCTCTCTCTCTCTCTCTCTCTCTCTCTCTCTCTCTCTCTCTCTCTTTATTATTTATTTTATGATAATAAAATCCCTAATGACGACTCCCTATTAATAAGACAAATTAGGATAATAATTAAGCTTACACAGTGGTAATAATTAAGCTTCACAACTTAACAATCTCATTTGGAGACTAATCTACCATCAATGGCCCTCTACAGTAACAACTACTCAATTCTCAAAAGAGAAGTCCAACTGAAGTTGCATACAACTTCAGTTTTTCGATCAAAATAGTCTTCGTCAACAAGTTAGTCAGATTTAGGCTTTCTTAAATCTTTTCATGTATCAAATTCTATCCTCCAAAATTGATCCGATGAAGTGATTACTTGCATGTATATATTTTGTGTTTGTACGATAAACAAGATTTTTCGCTAAGTGAATAACACTTTGATTGTCATAATGCAACACATTCTTCCCATGCTTATAACTCAATTTTTACATGAAAGATTATAACTATGTCATCTATTTGCTAGCTTCGATCATAACAACATACTCTGCCTCAATAGTAGAAAGATAAACTATCTTATGTAGCTTATACACCCAACCAACTTTTGCACTACACATATACAGTAGTACTCTTCCTCTATCAATACCACATGTCATGTCAACGTCCACATAACTGTAATCTCAAGCCTGATTTTTTGAAAAATAAAGTTGGATGTGCAGTACCTCTCAAATATATGAGAAACCACTTTACTACCTCCCCTAACTATTTACCCAAATTACTCATATCTACTCACAACTCTCATTGTATGTCCCATGTCTAGTCTCGTACACACTATAACATATATAGGTTTGCTATTTGTAGAGCCATAAAATACCTTGACCATATAAGCTCGCCCTTACTATAGAGAGGGTGAATTTTCATTAGATAGCCTAAAGTGAATGCCAAATGAGTACTAATTTATTTTATATCGTCAATCTTGAACATACTTAGCACCTTCTTCACCTTTTTTAGAATATATATTTCTTGTTTGCAAGTTTAAGCAATCAACATATTGTCAACGTACAACAGTGAGATAATATAGGAGCCACCAAGGTTCTTCACATAACAATAATGATCCACCTGGCACCTTAAGAAGTCGTTACTACCCAAAATACTATCAAACTTCTTATACTACTGTCTTGAAGCTTATTTAAGATCATACAAACTTTTTTGAAGTTGTATACTATTTGTTGACTTCGATTTTTGCAGGACTTACGTGGCCAATAGATTTAGGCTCTCCTCACTTCCACCTAGCCTCTTCTTGTACAATTGAACAAATCGTTAGAGCTCGTGACCAATCTTTAGTGGTAGGAAAGGCAGCCACAATTACTCCGGTGGAAGTAAGTCCATATTTGAATATATATTTGGTTAAAGGACGTGTTTAAGATAGAGCCACTTAAGTAAAAGGGATTCGGATCTAGGAAATATGAAGAGAGTAATGAGAGAACAAAAGTATAGCTTGAAATCATAAACTTGCATTCCCTTCAAATGACACAATGTGTGAGCTTTTATAGTAAGATGAGTAAGACCAGTTGGATAAAGAGATATGTGGCCTCATCCTAACGGCTAAGGCACCTTGTCTTAGGTGTTAATCGATCAGTCCTCGGCTCAAACGCGTTTAATATTATGATTTTTTGCAACCGTAGGTCTGAGACACATAAGGGCTAGACTTGACATATTGACTTAGTAATGTAGTTGTTGTAGTAAGTTGTCACATCAATAATTTAATAGAAAATTTTATATGAAAGGTCCCCTGCAGCTCGTCTAACTGCCTCGCCTCACCCATGAAGATTCAACCCTCTATATGGGTTTGGCTTATCCATAGGGGTTTGACCTCTTCATGGAGGTTCGGCCAAATTGCCAATTGGACATAATAGCATGTAGTCCAGGCCAAGGTTTGCTTGCTGTGTGGCTACCACGTAGCCATGATTGGAGGCTCATTGGAAGAGGCTTAACAATAGTCCCCCAAGTCCATATATGAATATTCATATAACGTGTGAACTTTCGGGTCGAAGTGTGATGTTTTGTTCATGTCGCATGTTCTGTTTCTGAAGGAGCGGTGCTCTATCATGGGCTGTTTTACCTTGATTGAACTTGTGCTTTTCTAACATCTCAATTGCAAAAGTATAACTAGCCCAATAGTTCCCAAAGTCAAAGCAAGGTTATTTATAAAATGCGTGGACTTTAGAGTATGTAATGAGTAAATTTTTGAAGCACTTTACGAACCTAATTTAATGCATGGTCCTTGCATGAAGGCGAGTCTTTTTATTTATAGTGAGCATGTGATAAAGCTGAATTGATCTTTCTCTTAGGCCCTTACATTGAGGATGAGCCTGTTGATTATGTTGAAGTCTATGAAAAGACTAAAAATTATTTTGGCAAGGCATTGACATTGAGGGTGAGCCTGCTTGTGATAAGGTTTCATTTTGGCGATGTCTTTACATTGAGGGCGAGCCTGTTGATGAAGTTGAAACCTATGTTAAGGTTGAAATTCATTTTGGTGAGACCTTGACATTGAGGGCTAGCCCGTTGATGAAGTTGAAACATGTGATAAGGCTGAAATTCATTTTGACGAGGCTTCGACATTAAGGGTGGGCCTGTTTATGAAGCTGAAACTTGTGATAAGGTTGAAACTTATTATAGTGAGGTCTTGACATTGAAGGTGAGCGTATTGATGAAGTTGAAGCCTATGATGAGGATGAAATTCATTTTGGCAAGGCCTTTACATTGAGGGTGAGCCCGTTGATGAATAATTAATAATTGCAGAACCCAATATGTAGAGACGAGACATTAACATGATATGACATTGATGGGACACTTGCCATAATAATTTGAAATGTCTCATCTTTCCAAGAAATGCTAGAGACACGTATGTCGTGTGCATTAAATGCACAATGATGGAGGCAGTTGTAACTGTTATATATATATATATATAACGGTTGACCTATGGTTAACTTCTCATTTTGATTATCACAAACAAATTACATTTACCTCTCAAATTGTATTCAAGTGTTTTAGAGCGATCATTGCAATATCAATAAGATTGAAGACAAAAAGATCAAGATCACGAGAGTTGCTATTTGACAATCAACATGGAAACAAGCTTGGCAAACAAATGAACGAAAAGACGAATGTTAAATATCGAGATAGTAAACGTAGATACCTTGAATATGTGTAAATGTAAAATACTTCAATATTTGGCAATGGATCATTAAAAGCTCAAAGCATATTTTTTCAAATGTATAAATGATTGCATAATTTTTTTTTTTTTTAAAGGTAAGTATTTTTACTTGATATATAATTTTTTACTAAGTCACTTATCTTGAAAAAATTGAATGAGGTAGTCCTTCAAAAGCCTACATTGATCAAATTGTCACGAAGGAGACCATCCGGGGACAAATTGTGCCCAATCGGACGTCCGGATCATCCGGACGTCTGGATGTGCAATGGTCACCGGTGATCATTGCAAACTCAAAACGGCTAATTCTATCTGGACGTTCGGATGCCATGCCCGGATGACCAGAACTTTTGGCTGTTTGAGTGCTATAAATACCTCTCTCATTCTTCTTTTGCAACAACTTTTTCTAGAGCATTAAAGTGAAGCTTTTATTGATCTCAACTACTTTATTTCCAATCTTTAAGAATATCAAAGTATTTAATTCTTGAAAAACATTTTGAGTGATCAATTTTGTGAAAATCCATTATTTATAAAAGTTTTTCAAGCCAACACTTTGAGTTGTACTCATTGCCATCTATTAAAGTGTTTGCATATTTTTCTCTCATTGTACTCTAATTTGAAGATATCATTTATTGAGAGGAGAAGTTCCAAATTGTAAATTCAAACTTGTGGGTCGTGTTGAGGTCTCGGAAAGCTCAACGTTGTAAAAGATTATTGTAAGTCACCGAAAGCGTTGTAAAATGTTGGATTGCACCATAAGTCAATCAACATAATGAAAAAGGCCTTGCATATGTCGGAGAGCTTGGTAACGGGGGATGTAGATTATTACATTGGATCGAACCTCCATAAATATATCGTTTGCACTCTCTATCCCTTCTACTTAACGTTTTTACTTTGTGCAAATTACGTTGTTACACTTGCTGGCTTATTTATGTTTAGTTGTCTTCTATTATTTGCTTGTTTATCATATTAATTTAATATATTAACGAAAAAGATTTAATAACCAATTCACCCCCATCTTGATTAGCCAATCTTGGGCTTTCAATGACATGTGCAAAAATCGGCTTTTGTTGACAACATATGAGGTATTAAAATATTTTTCAAAACATCATAGCGACTCGATTTAGAAGATAAACCAGAGCAATTTATTTAAAGTGACATTATATTTTACAAAGTCTGAATGACATGTTTTCAAGTTTATTCTGTATCTAACTCATGAGGCTATCAAACTCCACTGATTTTCTACAAAAACTTCAAGTAACGATTGATTAAGGAATTCTTGAAGTCAAGGGCAGAAGCTGAAATTTTTTTTAAAAAAAGTAATACTAAATCTTATCGCTAATATTTTTGTGATAAAAGGTAACTTGTACATTAATTTCTTTAGAACATAAATACTTTTAAACATAACTAATTCATAAAAATCTTCTTAGAACAATTCCACAAATGATTTTCATTGAAATCCATTTATTTAAAAAAAAAACACGTAAACATTTCATAATCAAATAAAACATTAATTCACCGGCTTCCCCATAGTACATTGCATATTCATCTAACATCATTCACGCCCCAAGCAAATAAAATCAACCTGTATGAAGGGAATTAACCCATGAGTTTGAAATTCAAGAGAAATCATTTGAGCATTTCGTTATCAAATTAAAAAATTCGAACTATAGATTCATAGCGTCGCACGTAGATGGATTTCCGGTAAAATTCAATATTTATATTATTATCATAACACTTAAAACCAGAGAATGATAATTCCAACTATAGTAATACCAAGACACCGTAACCCGAAGGCACTAATTATTCATATTTTAATGAAAATTCATACTTGAAAACGAAATAACCACTTGCACCTCTACTTACCAACAAATCAAGTTTATTAGAACTTCGAAGTGCTATAACACATTAGATGTGCATCCATGTGTGTAAGAAGGATATTTGAATACTTGAAAAATATTGGACTCGTACTTAAATATAGGACTATATTATCATACATGTATTCTAATGATATTGTTTGGTTATGAATTAAAAAAATCAATTGTTTCATCTACTTCGCCTTTAAAATAATCAGAGGCATATATGGCACAATCACATACAACATTATCAAAATTATGTTACTACTACGAAAATAAAGCATCAATTATAAATTAGTAATATAAAAATCTAATTCAACCTTACTACATGATTGTGATAGTATCTCTTGTGGCAAGACTTAGTACATTTTTCTTTAATAAAATAGTTAATATTTATTTTTTAAAAAAAGTCTACAGAATTGATTTATAACTCTACACTCTGATACCAAGCTGCAACACCCAGAAATTTAGATACCTAAATTTGGAGATATTATGAATATCATTAAACTTTCTCTTAAAATCATAAATGTGGAAAATGATTAAATTTTTTTTGACATAATAAATGTCAATGTCTTATTATTTTAAAATAATTTGTACTTAATAAAATATAGAACAATTAAATCGAATATAAACTTTAATTATAAAAAAAAAACGAATTCAACATTTAAATATGATAGTATCGAGTCTGTGTCATCACAAGTCGTCTTCTCGAATCATCTTGCCTCCATCATCTGACAATGAGGAGGGATAACATGGAATAGGCTAACGCTCAGCAAGCAAACCTCATACAGAAAATGCATGCTAATCATATGCGCATGAATTACTTTAAAAATAAAAACCTTTCTCAATATTTATCCCCCTTCCTCTTTTCTTTAAAAACTTAACAATGTTATCGTGAGTTCACTTTGTATATCGCCTAGCCAATCAGAATGTAGTGAGCATTTATTATGTTTTACTCGATTGATTCCTATCGGTAGTATCGCAAAGCGGTTAACATTAACATTGTCATTGAACATTAGTGGGGTGCGCCGGTCCCCCACGCCCCATTTTCTACTCACATTGTTCATGGCATAGACATACACCTCGTAACAAAAAAATCGGGATACATATATTTAAGAACATATTTTTACTCATTGACATTTGAAAACTTTTATTTCTTGAAACTTCATATGGATGCATTGAAATGTATAAATATGCAATGAGAAATATTAATGACATAAAACATAATAATCAAATATCATGATAACATAAGGGCAAATAGATAACACATTTATATTTAATCATATGACATACGCGTGAAAACGAGGGGAGATTTACTTAGCTCAGATCCTTAACAATTCACTTTTTGAATAGCAAGTGGAGATATCCGTGATTTCCACACGGTCAACATGCCAAATATCCCAGGTCATTATCATTCATTTTAAAAATATTCAAATGATATTTATTGTCTATAAATCAAACCATATCGTTATTCTATTAAGATAAAATAATTATTGTCATTAGAGCCTAGAGTGTAAATAGAAAGTGTCAATAATTACATTGAAATTTAAAAGAAAGATAGAGCATTATCAACTTAATCAGGTGCCTACAGGTTCAAAAACAATCTCTTTTACTTCATAATTAATGAACGATCGATTACTACATAATTAATGAATGATCGATGAGGACAAAAAGGTAGCCACTAAGGAGTAAGACATGAATAACCCAAATTTTGGTTATACAAATGATTAAATAGACAGGCAAAGAGAGGCAAATCGACAAAACAATTAAGTATAATTAGTAAATTATATATATGTTAAATTTTCAGTTATTCCATAATGGGATCCAAATGAATCATGTTATTACATACATAGGCAATCATACATATATATACACCTCTCCATACACATGTAAAATTGAGAATCTTGACACAGAACCATATTCTGTAATTGTTAAATTACATATTCTGGTGGGTTCATAATTCACGGAATATAAGGGCTTGTTCTCTTTACCATTTTCAAGTCGTTTTCTGTTTTCGATTTTTCAAAACAGTGAAAACGCGTTCTCCTTCTCATTTTCGAAAACGCGTTTTTGAAACAAGTTAAAAATTTGTAAAGAAAACCAAAACGACAAATTTGTCGTTTTGGGTGTTTTCAGTTATAATCAAGTCAAAATTTTCAAAACGCGTTTTGGACATTTTCAAAACAATTTTTCAAAATGCCAAAAAGAACACATTTTCAAAAATCTCAAAATGGACACTCAAAACACAAAACACAAAATGAATTCAAAACTCAAAACACAAAACTGAAACACAAAGAGAACAGCCCCTAAATCGGTTCGCCAAATGATTGCAAATCAATATGATAACTTAAACCGATGCAAAGGATGAAGGCTTGGGAGTTGGGGTTGGGAGGAGGTATAAGTAGGGAAAACATCTTGATTATTAACCTAATGAAAGTAAATTAGACGTAATTTATGTTCTGTAATTGACGAAACCTCTTATATGTCCTATTAACTAATTGCCATTTACTTTTATATTAACTTTATCAAGAAGAGAAAATATTCTAACATGATTTCTATGTTTAATCCAAAAGTAAGGCAATTTCAATGAACATGATAGAATTAATTTATTTTATAATTTAAACTAAGTTTACTTAAACTATAAATGTATGAAACTTAAATTAATAAGTACATCGACTGATCATTTAATTTCCCGCAAGTGAACGGAATCGTGAACAAATAATATATTAGTGTGTAAAGTATTAAACCCACGAGAACTATGTATTCAATCGAGTTCAAATTAATATCAACCTTAATCGAATAGCAAATATGTTTTGAGTTTATATACTAATATCTAGATTATCGATTAAATTAGAAAACAATTTAACAGGTTTGATTTCGAATATGTGAAAGTATTGCTAAGATGTGAAATTCTTCTTATTAATCCATTTTTAGCACAACGAATTAAAGTGATAATTTGTAATCATTTTTGTTGTTCAGTGTTCCTAGTTTAATTGAAAATCTCTTTCGATAGTTATCAAATTTATTCACCTCATATGACCCTATTATCTCTCAATGAAAGATACAAATATGATAAATGCATTAAACGATTTAGAACACCTATGAAAATCATGTAAAGCATCTTTACAATATTTATTATTTTTAACTAAAAACCTATTATCTCTCTCTCAATAATAATAGATTCCAATATATCATCTTAATTAGTAGCTAATTAATTAAAAAGTCGGTAAAACCAATAATAAACATCTAAATAAAACTAGTCGTCAAAATAATTAATTAATACAAAAAATCTTATAATAAGGGTTCATCTCATCCTAACAATATTTAAAACTAGCTAAAATATCAAAATTACAATAAATCATATTTAAGTGAAAAAATATAACTCAGATTTTTGATATTTTAAGAAGATGAAGATGAATTTTGAAATCTTGAATCTCTTCAATGGTTTCTTGATGAATCACCACTTGCACCTTCTCTTCTTTAATAAAAAAAAAAAAAAAAAATCAAGTTTGAATCTCTACTTCAATGAATTTTTGCAAATCCCCTTCAATTCCCTTACAAAAACTATAAATTTTCCTTCCTTGATAATTATAATTGATGAGTATTGGAGTATGAGATGTATATGAGAAGTCTCCAATATATATTCTGCTATTATTTATTTGTAGGGGTAGAAAATTAGTTGAAAATCACGTCCAAAATTTCAAAAGAGTTTCAATCGAATAAGGAAAGTTGTATTCGCACACGAATTTTTTATTTCTGCACAACAGTCATTATTTTGGTCATAACTTTCTTTTCCAATATCCAATTGAGGCGATTCAAAGTGTGTTAGAAAGATAACTCAAAAGGATACAACTTTTATAAAATAGAATTTTTCCAATTTGGACGTTTATTATGCCAAAAATGGATCTCAATTTTTGACTAAGAATGTGATATATAACTTGTGTGATTGAAAATTTATTTTGATAATATTTTGATCATATTCCAATCTTTTTTGAGTTATAATTCCATCCAATTGTCTCCTATAAATCTTTAAAGTATCATCTTGTGGTCCAAATCAATTATTTTTCAAAAAAATCACCAAATATTGATATTTTAGGCCCCTGAAAAAGTATATAAAGTACAATTATCAAATACCCCCAAATTTAAACGTTTGTTTGTTTTCAAACATAGCTATAATCTAAATAACAATAAACACACGAGTATGTAAAAATATTTGGCTGGACAATTTAGTTTTTTATCTTAGTATTTGAAATTATAATACTGAATCTACAAACTCTTTCAAAGTCACAATACCAAACTAATATCCACTCTTACAATGCAAAACTAACGTGTGTGTATAAAGAATTAAGTGGACAATCATGAATTTACAAGTTGTTTTAATTTCCAACCCTCTGCTGTCAAATATATCATATTACATACACACCCCCAAATTTATTCTTTTTTCACTCTTTTCCTAGTGTGTAATCTAAGATTTAATTTTTCATTTCTATAGTCTCCATCTCTAGTTCATGTGGACTCTATTAGTTGTAAGTCAATGCATCAATAAATAAGAATTTTCAATTCTTTGATTGCTTCAACCTCCAAAACTCAATTATGCTAATTTTCTTTCATCAAAAGTTAAGTTCCCTCAAACAAGTGTTCGGATCTTAACCAAGACATGTAATGCCTTTTTTTTATGCACTTGCTTCTTCTGATTTTTAAAAGTATTTTTCTTTTTGTATCCCCCCTTAACCTTTCTAAATGACCCATGTAACAAGCTTTAGGCCGATTACTCCCAAATAAGAAGACTTTAGGGCACCGGGCTTTAAACACCCCTACAGACTTAATAACCTAAGTCAAAAATGTTTCGAAGAGAAGTTTCACATTTAAAAACATTTATGCATTGATTAATGCAATACCCCTTATCAAACACCTATTTAAGCAAACCGACTTCCAACTTAAAATTTTCACTCAATTTTATCCCGTTAATCTAAGACAATCAATACGAAATTTTTCACACGTGAAATCCCTGCCAACATCCATATCTTCCTACAACAGCAAAATCACACCCAAACTGATAAATTTGGTCCAAGTATAAGTAATTTAGTATGGTTTGGGTAAAGCATTTTTGTCCAACTATATTAACATATATAACATATGAATTAACTTATTGTATCATGGTATAAAACTCAATTCTAGTGCGCATATAATATCAAGTTTTGCATGATTAAACATCAATCAATCTAACATGCAACCTATTCATCGTTTATAAATCAACACCAAATCACAAATATAATCATCACTGCAAGCTAGGTTATCTAACCCACAAAAGTACACAACATAAAATAAGAAACACACACACACATACACACACACACACTAAAGCAACAATGAAAAACAAATACTAAAAAACACATGAAACATAAAAACTCAAAGTTTTGTTTTTCACCCCCAAACTTAAATCGACATTGTTCTAAAGTATAAGTAAGAATATAAGGGGACGGGGAAGAAAAGAAAGAAGGTACTCCCCGAATTTTTCTGTTGAAGGTGTGAGACACTATGTGTAACGGCTAGACAATCTTCTTCATCATACTTTCTCCTTGGTTTATGTTGGTTTGAGTATTCCACGATATCATGTTTCTGCACATAACGGTCAAATCAAATATTAAAGATGAAATAACCTAGAACATGTGTTACTTAACCTAAACAATCAAAATAACCAACAATAAATTCAATGGCCTAAAAACGTGATAGAATAGTGATACACTACAAATTGAAACGTGCCTAAAAGTCTAATGCAAACTAATAATAAAAATAAATACATATGCAATGCTGTACAGAAAGCATAATAAAAAAAAAGGGTTAGGAAATTTGGTTGCTTCTCAATAAACGCTTAATTCATAGTATTTAGCTAGACTGTATAGATAAACTGATCATGGTGGCTCGTGCTAGAATCTTGCAACCTTACACTCATTGCAATTTCTAGCCTTCCATCCTCTTTTTGCCCTACAAACTTTGAACTCTCCATTCTCATCTTGTTCAAGGTTCCCAAAATTTTTAGGCTGTCTCAATTGAGCCTTGTTGCACATTTTGAGTAATATAATTGTACTCTTCCTTAGCCTTTTTGCTATTCTCTTCATGTAATGGGCTCTCGATAGTAGTGTAGATCTTGAATTTTTCTTGCTTATCATCCACTCTCAATGTCAGTTTGCCACTTTCAAAGTCCATGATAGCTAAGCTTGTTGATAGAAAAGATCTGCTCAAGATAAGTAATGTAGCATACCATAGCTCCTCTATATCTATGATAACGAAATCAATCGAGAATATGAATTTGCCACTTTAATGAGCACATTCTCAACCACTCGCGGGTATTTGACTGATCTGTCCGCCAATTGAAGGGAGATGGATGTATCCTTGAGCTCTTCCAAACCTTATTTCCTGTAGACAGAAAAAGGCATTAGGTTTATACTTGCTCCTGAATCAAATAAACAATTAAAATTCGAATCTCTTTTTATTGAGAATGGTATTTTGAGACTCTTTAGATCTTTTAGTTTATGGGGTAATTTGTTCTGCAAGATGGCACTACACTCCTAATTTAACTTGATGGTCTCAAAATCTGTAAACTTTCTCTTTTTGGATATGATCTCCTTCAGAAACTTTGCATAGTTGGGTATTTGAGATAGCTTCAATCAGTGGGATGTTAACAGGAAGCTTCCTGAATTTTTAGCTTCCCGCAAACTATATTTTTAGCTTCCTCTTTTGCAATCTTTGTGAAAAGTGTATTTGTGGAGCATAGTCTCTGGTAGGTATTTTTTTTAAACCTTTGGTGGATCATTTGATACTTTTTCTTTCTCTAATTCTATATTCTGTTCAGCTTTCTCCAAGCACTCCTCGATCGTGGAAGGCACAATTTTATTCATTACAACCTGTCTCTCAACTGTGATTTCTGGAAGTTGAATCCTGCTGCATGTAGTGATTGCTTCAATCTCCTCATCTTTACAACTTTTATTGTCATTACCTATTGTTTGAGATTTGTCTCAGTGTCGCTTTGCAGTGCTCCTGGCTGTCTTTTTGAGAGTGCCTTAACTATCTGTCCTATCTGATTTTCCAAATTCTTGATGACAGTTCCCTGAATTTGCAAGCTCTTATCCGTTCTTTACTTGTGTTGAGTAGATATTTCTGCCAATTTAGTAACAAGATCTTCTAATGAAGATTTATTTTCAGTCTGCTGAAAATTGGTGGTGCAATCTGCTGTGGTACGGTCTGAGCTCCATGATTGTTGCTCCATGAAAAATTGGGATGATTTCTCCAACTAGGATTGTATGTGTTGGAATATGGATTATTTTGCTGTCTCTGGAAGTTTTGTGCTTTCACTCCAACGGACTACCAACTTGCAATCTATGCTTTCATGGTTCCCTCCAAAATGCTTGCATCTCGATCTGGATGTTTGAATTGCACTCATCTGTTCTACTTTCTAAGCTAAAGCTGCCAATTGCGTCGAGATTGCTGTCAATGAATCAACTTCATATACCCCAGCAACCTTTTTTCCACTTGTCCTTTCAATAGGTCAAAGTGCACTAGTGAATGCTAAATCTTCCATGATTTGGTAGATTTGATCCGCAGTTCTTTTTGCGATGAAACCATCGTATGCAGAGTCAACATTGGCCTTGCTTGTCAAATTTAGCCCAATGTATAAATATTGCACTTGAAGCCATTTTTGCAGCCTATGCTGTTGACATTGACAGAGCAACCCCTTGTACCTTTTTCAAGCTTCATAGTAGCACTCCGAGTCGAGTTGAGAGAATGTTGTGATTTCATTCCTCAACCAGGAAATCCTTTTAGGTGGAAAATATTTGTTAATGAATTTTTGGCTCAAACTGTTCCAATTGTGATACTCTGAGGAGGAAAAATATCCAACCATTCTGTAGTTGAATCTTTCAAAGTGTAAGGAAAAAGCCTTAGTCGGATTGCTTCACTCGAAACCCCTGGATATTCTATTGTTGCACACATGTTAAGAAATCTTGAAATATGAGCATTGTGATTTTCAGTAGCCATCCAAAAGAGTTGTAATGCATTCTGGAACATATTTATTACATCCGTACTCAGCTAAAAATTTGCCTAACCAAATACCAGATACAGGATACTGGATTGGCTTTCCATGACCGGTGGAACTATATACTCTCTCATCAACCTAACATTCTCATTCTCCACCATCATAATTGGATGTGCTGCTTCTTCATTCGTCCCCGATTGCAATTTGATTTTGATTTTGTTCTTCCAAGAGCTCTGTTTGCTATTTTTGGTGTGCTTCTAATTGTTATCTTCTTCTTGACATGAATGTTCCTTCGATTTTCTGATCAAATTGAGGAAGATCACCGTGTCTCGAATTTTGCATACATATTAGGAAAAAAAATAGATAACACTGTAATATTTTTCTAATAAATGGAACTAATAAATAAGCAATAAAAATTCAAATTAAAGTTAAAATTAACTAAAACTAATTAAATACAATAGTCACCGGCAACGAAGTAAAAAACTTAATTGTTTGGTTTCCCACACATGAACGGAATCGTGAATAAATAATATAGTAGTGTGTAGAATGTCGAACCCATGAGAACTAAGTATTCAATCGAGTTCAAATTAATAGCAACATTAATCGAAGAGCAAATAGGTTTTGAATTTTCTATACTAATAACTAAATTATCGATTAAAATAAAAAACAATTTAACTGGTTTGATTTCAAATATATGAAAGTACGTTAAGATGTCAAATTCCTCTTGTTAATTCTTTTTTAACACAATGAATTAAAGTGACAATTCGTAATCATTCTTGTTGGTCAGTATTCCTAATTTAATTGAAAATCTCTCTTAATAGTTATCAAATATATTCCACTCATGTAACCTTCATATCTCTCGATAAAAGATGCAAACATGATAAATACATTAAACGATCTAGAATTCCTATGGAAATCATGTAAAGTATAGATGTATATCTCTATTTTCTATCGAACTTTACAATGTTTATTATTTTTAACTAAAAACCTATTATCTCTCTATATATCTATCTCTCGATAATAATAGATTCCAATAAATCATCTCAATTAATAGCTAATTAATTGAAAAGTCGATGAAAACAATAATAAACATCCAAGAAAACTAGTTGTCAAAATAATTAATTAATACTAAAAATCTCATAATAATGGTTCATCTCATCCGCAATGTATAAAACTAGCCTAACATATCGAAATTACAAAAAATTATATATAGGTGAAAAAATATAACCCGAATTTTTTATAAATTGAGAAAATGAAGATGAATCTTGAAATCTTGAATCTCTTCAACGAGTTTTTTGATGAATCTTCACTTGCGCATTCTTTTCTTTGCCCCAAAAAAAAAAATCAAGTATAAATTTCTAGTTGATTGAATTCTTGCAAATCCCCTTCAATTCTCTCACAAAAACTATGAATTTTCCTCCTTTGATAATTATAATTGATGAGTATTGGAGTATGCGATGTATATGAGAGGTCTATAATATGTATTCAACTGTTAGATATTTGTAGGAGTAGAAAATTGGTTGAAAATCACGTTCAAATTGGTTTTCAAAAGAGTTTCAATCGAATAAGGAACGTTGCATTCGAACACAGATTTTTTTGTCTCTACATATCAATTAGTATTTTGGCCATAACTTTTTTCTCGATGTACGATTTAGGTGATTCAAACAATGTTGGACAGCTAACTCAAGAATTACAAATTTTATAAAAAATAGATTTTTTTTTTAATTTAGACGTTTACTATGTCAAAAATGGATCTCAAATTTTGACTAAAAATTTGAAATATAACTTGTGCGATTGAAAATTAATTTTGATAATATTTTGATCATATTTAATTCTTTTTTGAGTTCTAATTCCATCCAATTGTCTCTTAGCAATCTTTAAAGTATCGTCTTGTGGTCTGAATGAACTATTGAATATTTATAATTTGGTTCTCAAATTTTTGACTTTGCCATTTTCCTTGATTTTCTTTTGTTTCTTCTAATTCCTCGCCCAACCATTGATTTTTACCAATATAACATAAAATACATTAATTTAGGATATATATTTTTAAAAAGAATTATCAAATATTGATATTTTAGGCATTAAATAAGTGTATAAAATATAATTTTCATCGACCGCTTGTAGTGTTCAAAGAACATTCGATTGTAAAAATAATGTAATTAGTCGTGGTGTTTGGTCCATCCATGGAAGGGATTGCCTCATACGCATCATGGTGGGCCCTGTGGGGTGCTTCATATCTCCCATTTCAAGGTTGTTTTACTTTTTGTAGGGAGGTGACTCTTTCATGAAAAAGTGGGAGTATGAAATTGATGAGCCTTGCTCATTGATAGTATTTTCTCAAGTACTCTATGTACTATGGATGAGATCGTGCCTTTCATCCAGGCCTTCAAATTTGCAAATGTTGGTCGTAGTTCTTCTTTGATACGATAGGAGTCTTTTCAATTGGGGACCAACGTGCTTAGGCCTGGCTCCTTTGAGGAAAATAATACCTTCCTCATCATAAGGTCGCCTATATGAAATGATTTCCTTTCTACTTTAACATTTTAGTAGAGGACTATTTTTCCCTGATATTGGGAGTTTTACTTGAAATCGTCACTCTTTTATTCAAAGAAGTCGAGCTTTCAACTGCTTAGTTCATCACGAATATTTTATTGAAGTGTAAATGACGAGATGAGAGTAATCTTACCTTAATTGGACTCATAGCTTCATTTCTATAAGCTATGGAGAAGGAGATCTCTCTAGTGGCAGTTTGGCTAGTGGTACGAATAGCCCACAACACTTGAGGGAGTTCATCAACCAATGTTCTTTTAAATGCATCAGTTTTTCTTTTCAGGGTATACTTGATGGTTTTGTTAACGGCTTCTACCTGTTCGTTTACTTGAGGATAATGAGGTAATGAAAAATGTTTCTTGATTCCTAGCTCCTCACATAAGTCCCTGGCCGTTTTATTGTCTTCCATTGTTTGATATGATTGAGTGGGAATGTCGAACTGACATATAATGTTTTTCCATAAGAATTTGGAAGTGGCCTCGATGATTTTAGCTAGGGATTTGGCCTCTACCTACCTGATGAGGTAATCAATGGCAATAATTGCATATCTAGTACTGCCTCTTCCTTTTGGTTTGGGACCTATGAGGCCAATCCCCACTTGGCCAATGGCTAATGACTTGAAACAACTGTAAGCTCTTAGGATACCTGCCTCTGAATGGTAGAGAAGTGTTGGCACTTATCGTACTTTTGCACAAACCGAAGTGCATCCTTTTTCAAGATAAGCTTGTAGTATCATTGCTTAAGCATCTTTTGTACAAGTGCAGATCGTCCGATGTGATTGCCATTTACACCTTCATGAATTTCCCGAATAATATATGTTGCTTCTCCTTCCGTGTATCAGAGGAGTGGTGAGGAAAATCCTCTTTTGTACAACACATTATCTTGGAGAACAAAATGTGCAGCTCATTTTCTTAGTTTATGGGCTTCTTTGACCTAATCCTTGAGGAAATTAATGATTGGTTGCATCCATGAGGAATGCCTTCAACCCACATCACTTCTTCTTCTTTTGAGATTAATCATTTGAAAACCGCAAGTGCATGGAATCGTGATCAAGTAATAGAATGATAAATAGAGTATCGAACTTACGGGAACTATGTGTTTGACCGAGTTAAAATTAATTACAACTTTAATCGAATAGAAAACAAATTTTGTGATTTTTTCTATTCTAATACCTAAATTATCAATTAAAGTAATGGAAGTAAAAGTGTTTTTCAAATATGTGAGATGTATTGCTAAGATGTTAAATCTTTCTTATTATTATATTTTTAGTGTAACAATTAAAATGACAATTTGAAATCATTCATATTGATCAATGTTCCTAATTTAATTGAAAGTCTCTTTCAATAACGATCAAATCTATTCTCCTCTTGACCCTTCTATCTTTCGATAAAAGATGCAAACATAATAAATGTATTAACAAATGATAGAATACCTATTGAAATCATATAAAATATAAAGGTATATTTCTATCATCTATCGACTCTTACGATATTTATTATATTGTGCTTAAATCCTATAAATACGGTTTTAGTTCTTAATAAAATATACACTTGAGTTTTGATTCTCTACTTTTCTCTGTTTTATTCTCTATATTTCTCTCTTATTCCTTTCATTTAGCATTTTCATTTAGGGTATTTTGGTCAAATTTTTTTCAGAAAATGACCACATTGCAAAACATTGAAATAGTGGCCCAATTTCCTTTTAGGGGATTTTTGGTCCAAATTAAAAAAAAAAATGGCCATATTTACAAAATATTGAGAAAGTGTCATTTTTAAAATGCCACACATGAAAAGATAGATGCAACTACTTAAATAAACTGTAAAATATTGATCCACAACATCTGCTCGATCAATGGTCGAATTTGATTCACACGAGAGATTCCATTTTCCATTTTCAGTTAACAACTTAAACTATAAATAAAAGAAAAGTTGGAGAGTGATGATGAATTTACGCCACCTCAATTAGGAATAAGCTTTGACACCAAGAAAACTCGTGAATAGTCCCACCAATATTTCACGAACCCTATTGGCACAATGATCCCCTGCCCCACTATTCACGGGATTAAAAAATAGATTAATAAATCTTTCAATAAAAAAGTGAAATGAAAATAATGTTTCAAAAATAAGTAAAGTATTATCTCTTCCATTTTGTAACTTGTTGCGATGATTGTATTTCTCTTTCTATTTCAACCGTAGTTCAAGGCGAGTTGGTTATATAAATTGTGTTAGATATTTATACAATAAATATAATATGTGAAAGAAATAATTAATTCAAATGAAGTGTTCAATTGGTGTAAAGTGTGGAATTTGTGTAGGAGGTCGGGGGTTTGAGTCACACACGCATTACCACTAATCATAAAACCTACATATAATACTGGATCATGGGGGAGGCAGTTACATCATTTTTTCGCCTATATAAATACACATCTGGGCATTAGAAAATAACTACAAAAACACGAAATTGTATCTTCCTATTCAGTAAAAAATATTATACTCAATTTTACATATTTTAGAGTACACTTGAGAGTTCTGGAAACCATTTGTGATTACTGTACAATTAGTTATTTGATCGTTGTATCCTGGAGGTGATTGTACTATCAATTTCGTTTTAGGACATCGTGCT
>CAIGRP010123227.1:0-13994 GCA_903798385.1 Fraxinus cuspidata | reverse complement strand
TCAAACTTTAGTTCACACACTGAAAAATAGTGAAAATAATATGTTTGGGGGTGTGTGAATCTTACTAGTGATGAAAGAACATATTTGACCATTGAGGGTCGGGAATTGAAACAACTTATGAATTCATAATACTATACTTAATTCTTCACACACACGTCGATTTTACTTTGGAAAAGTAGATTTTAATTTTTTGTATTTTGATTTTAAATCTATGCATGGATTTGTTATTATGATTTCAATTTCGAGATAAAAAGTCAGGTTAACTAATTAAATATTGTTGCTTTACTTGATTAACGGGTAATTAGCATTGCTTGTTTGTATTTTTATTAGGTTTTAATTTTGTTTGAGGACAAACAAAGATTCGAGTATGGGGGTGTAATAAGTGTATTTATACACTTATTCGTGGCCCTAAATCATGATATTTTATTGTCTTTTGGATTAAATTCTATCTAATTTATGTTATATTTTGTTTTGTAGGTAAAACTTTATGTTTAATGAAAAATTGGATAAAAGAAAGTAAAAGTGGCGAAAAATGGCAAAATCCAAAAATGGGCCTCGATAAACTTGCACTAAAAATTTTAATTGGGCAGAAAAAAATAGAGGCATAAGAGGACTGTGGCATTGTAGCAAGCAGGAAGAAGAAAAGAATAATAAAAAGAGAAAAATAAAATAGAAAGAGATGAGAGGGAAATAAAAGAGAAAGGAGAACAGAAAAAGAAGAAAAACGGCACAGAGAGGAGAAGAAAGAGAGAGAGAGAAGAAAAAAAGAAAAGAAAAGAAGAGAAGAAAGGCAAACACCAGAAATTTTCACATTTCGTCAGATTTTTGATAATATTTATATACTTTTGCGTGTTTTTCTTTTTACAATATGATAACTAATTTTTATATTATGGAAAACAATGTAGTCGAATTGTGATCCTTTATTTTTCTATTCAAAATTTATATGATTTATTTATTTATGTGTTGATTTTATTATGAGTTTAATACATTAAATTATTTGATCAGTAATTTAATAATTGCTTGTTTGTATTTTTATTAGGTTTTAATTTTGTTTGAGGACAAACAAAGATTCGAGTATGGGGGTGTAATAAGTGTATTTATACACTTATTCGTGGCCCTAAATCATGATATTTTATTGTCTTTTGGATTAAATTCTATCTAATTTATGTTATATTGTGTTTTGTAGGTAAAACTTTATGTTTAATGAAAAATTGGATAAAAGAATGTAAAAGTGGCGAAAAATGGCAAAATGCCTCGATAAACTTGCACTAAAAATTTTAATTGGGCAGAAAAAAATAGAGGTATAAGAGGATTGTGGCATTGTAGCAAGCAGGAAGAAGAAAAAAATAATAAAAAGAGAAAAATAAAATAGAAAGAGATGAGAGGGAAATAAAAGAGAAAGGAGAATAGAAAAAGAAGAAAAACGGCATAGAGAGGAGAAGAAAGAGAGAGAGAGCAGAAAAAAAGAAAAGAAAAGAAGAGAAGAAAGGCAAACACCAGAAATTTTCACATTTCGTCAGATTTTTGATAATATTTTTATACTTTTGCGTGTTTTTCTTTTTACAATATGATAACTAATTTTTATATTATGGAAAACAATGTAGCCGAATTGTGATCCTTTATTTTTCTATGATTTTTGATAATATTTATATACTTTTGCGTGTTTTTCTTTTTACAATATGATAACTAATTTTTATATTATGGAAAACAATGTAGTCGAATTGTGATCCTTTATTTTTCTATTCAAAATTTATATGATTTATTTATTTATGTGTTGATTTTATTATGAGTTTAATACATTAAATTATTTGATCAGTAATTTAATAATTATGTGAGTCTCTTACGAATTGAGATGTGAGTTTGAGGTTTAGACCATATAATAAAATTCGATAAATTAGTATAACATGTAGAGATACCTAAACTAATTATTACGATCATAATATGAATTCTTAGAACCAATGTTTAGTTTAACTAAAATTGATTTACATAGAGATATGGAATTAGCTAGTTAAATAGACTCAATGAGAACTCAAGAGGGGAAAATTGAATACAATAGAAGAATTCGATCGAACTACATTATGTTTTGGATTTTGAATTAAAAATAAAGGTGATCAATAGATGAAATTGTTATGTCCTAATATTTATCACATATTTGAATTTTCAATTATCCATTGTTTGCAATCATTTTATATTTTCAATTAGTTAAAAGTAGTTGGGAAAAAAATCACAACAATCATAATTATTTACTCACTTTTGTCAAATAGAAGTTAGAAAAATTAGATTAAATTCTAAAGTATAATTTTCGTGGGAACGATATCCAGGCTCAATGGTTCACTATACTGCTTATTACGGAATCGTATACTTGCAATATAAAAAATGCAACATACTTCCTAATTCATCTTCAAGAAGACATATAGGATGATATAACCTAACATTATCAGTCACTTCATTAACCCAAACTCTCCAACAGTGATTATCAAGGGGTACATGATGCATTAAATCACTTGGATGTGTTGATGCTATTTCACCTTTTGCAATAATATCAGCTTTCCCGAACCAAGATAACAATTTGCATTTCTTATTTTGAAGGTTATCTAAACCATTCAAACTTTTGTTTCTAGGCTGTAAAATTCATATCCAATTGTACAATTTATTATTTTGAATATAGAAAAGTATATGTAATATAGAATAACAATTTTTCTCTTACATTATCTTGTTAAGCACTTTCACTCTTCACTTGAAACAAAGCTTTTAATTCGTTAATTTCATCTCTCAACTCTTGGATTTGAGTTTGAAAGTTCTGATTATGCACCAAAGCATTCAACTTTGAAGGAGTCATACCGAAATCAAGATCTCTTACCCGTCTTCAACGTGCTGGACCAAATACTCTTGCAACACCATCATCTTTGAGGGATTGTCTACTTGGAGAGGTAACCGTTTCTAAACATGCTTTTATTTTGTTCTGATATCAGGAAATACATTAATGGGCTAAAGTTATAAATATAAGCTTTGAATGCCAAAAAAATATTAAAAGCAAAATTGTTACCAATGTTTCCCCAACTGATTCATTAATAAGTTCACCATTTTTTCGCGTATGTCTTTTAATGTAAATATCATTTCTCGTTATGGAATCAAGGTCTTCACTTTTAGCGCTCTGCAATTTTTTTTATATATTTCATAAATGTGATAGTTTGTAAAATGTTTAGAATTTTTCAAGTAAATTTAACTTATAATTTAACAAAATTTTACCATTTCAACTTCTGAACGAGCAAAGCCTTTTCTACTTGTTCTATGCTTCGTGGTTTAATTAGCTCTCATCTTTTTAAATATTTCATTCTTCTCCTACAAATCAGTAAGTATAGTATATGCATAACTTTTATTAGGAATATAGAGCAGATTCAGTAAGCAGTTTAGAGTACGGAACGTATAAATGTGAAAAATGACTATAATTAAGTATTCACGAAAGAATGTCAAGGAATACTTTTCCTTTTCCCTTCGATTTCTAGGCATACAATGATATCTTTAAAATTCCCATTGAGTTTCTTTAAAATAAGGTCAATGCATCTACACTTGCTACAAATCCTCAGCTCCCATCTGTATGTGCAGAATAGAATTTTTAAAATTAGTTCAGAAATTAGTTTCCAAACAAAAATTAAAGTAGCTATTTCCTTCTATAGGAAGCAAAAGCCAAAGAAAAATGTAGAATAAACATTGTTTTTTTCTATTCACAATGTAAGAAGATCATAATGAGTTACAAAGATGGCAGAATATAAATCATTGAATGAATTATAAGGCTTGAAAATGTCCTAGAAAAAAAAAAGCACTACAAATAAACCAAAAAAAAAAAGGAAAACAGAAAAGTTCTAAACAATCAAGATGATAAACAAAATTATGAATGTTGTATATATATCCAACATAGAAAAGTTCTAAGCAATCAGATATGTTGCAGAGATCCATTCGGGATCTTAGGAATGCCCCAGTTTTGGACAAGGATTATTTGTACTGAAATATAAAGCTAAATTTATGGTACTTGTTGGGATTATGATTTTGTTGTGGACTCGCAGTAATCCTGAAAATTATGAGTTTAGCAGTAACCTTTGGTGCAATATTACGAGTAATGGTCCGAGGTATACTGAGGGTTAAAAGGTTGAGCACGAAGAACAATGAGAAACATAGGAGAATAAAGCTCTCTTCTATAAAGGCTGAAAACTTGATTCATAAAATTCAAACACATGGGAGCTTTACAACAATTGTAACTCAATTGAACTTGAAAAAACCCAAACAAAACCCACTAACATAACATCTGGAGCATAATTCAGACATCTTCCGGAAAATCTCCCTAAATACATACATTAACATGTTTCATACAACATTAACTCTTCCATATTCTTCTTCCCAAATGAGTGTCATTTTTTCATGGTATGCAACACTTGGGATGATACCAAACTTAGGGCAGCCCTGCCACCTGATTTAGTTGAAGAGGTAATCAACATTTCAATCAGTTCAAAGCCTGATGCACCGTTCTACACTCTTAACTCTTCAGGTCTTTTTGCAATTGATATGTTTAGAACAGGATCCACTATCCAAGCCTTACTTAAAACTGTTTGGAAAAAAATACGTGCACAATCCATATAACCAAAGTTCTCATCGACAGAATAGCAAGAAAAGACTTGGTCGATTAGATTGTGATGGATTATGACAAAATGTGCAATCAAACCATTACTTAAAAAGCTTTATAAACAAGGGTGATGACAATCAATGGATTGACTAATATGCAAGGTAGCATGGACTTTCGCTAACAAAATTTATTTATTTACCAACTAAAAGTCTAAAACTCTGTCAAATTCTCTTTAGACATTGCTGAAGTTAACCCACCACATACTCTCTATGCACAAAGATCCAATAGGTGCTGACAGAGCTTGCTATTTTACAAGATTATAACTAATTCACAGTTAAAATTAATTAGGAGATCGTCACTCAAGATTCAATGTCAATAAATATATTTCTCTACTCTAAGACCGTGTTAAATGAAATTATTTATATGCATAACTTCAACATATATGGTGCACGTGTAACGCGCGAGCACGTTCAGTGATATATACCCATATAAAGGTTTTATATACATGCACAATACACAAGTAATTTCCCAATAGTTGGGAGGTTGTCAGAGCAACTAAATTTGAAGCTGTGTGAAAGAAACATGGAAGCCAGGATGCTGCATTTATCTGCATTTACACCAGGACCTTCATCCTCTTTACTTCTCTCTTAGATTTCATCACTCACAGGAATATAAATTAGATGCAAGAATGGGAAAGGAGGTGCAGATGTATATGAAGGTGAATGCTGTTTTGTTGCGAATGTGAAAGGAGGTGTAGAGGTTTTTGAGCACAACTTCAAATTCTAAAAGTTTGTTGCAAATGTGAAAGAGAAATAACTTACTGAAATCTTATTTTTGCTTAATTATAATTAAGCACAGTCAATAAGCAAAAGCAATGGAAGCTTACTTTATATGGTTGAGAATTGTGTTCTCTGACAAATGCTTGCCATTCTTCCATTGATTCAACATTATTGGGCTTGAGGAGAGCAGCAGCTCGTGTCATGCCAATTGCTCTTCCTTTGTTATTGATTGCTTTAAGCACATTGGATTGATGATCTCGCCAATTCTTTCCCAATTTTGCATGATGTCTTTTCCATGACAAGTATCAACATCAAACTTTTGCTGCATCAAAGTACATAAGATTAATAGTAATTTAATTTACATTATATGAGAGACGTGAAGTTTATATCACCTGCACATGCTCCCATATGTCATCAAGAAAACTTTTCGCTGATATCTTTCCAATTTTTCCATGTAATTGGTATAAGTTCTCTAGCTGTGGTTCCAAGAAATGATGATAACCTTATTTGAACATTTACAAATTGGCTGTCCTCTTTCATTAAACTCTACTGGTAACTTCAAGCATTTTCTTTTGTTGAGATGATTCAATTTTGCTCGACCCCTTCCCTTCTTTCTCATTTTAGTAGTATTAGCACTATTAGGCAACACTTCTAACTCATATTGCACATCATTTTCTTGTATGTTTGGAACAAAATTAGAACTTTCTTCTGATATTCTTATCCCTTCATTCCCTTCTCTTGTGGCAAGCTTTTTTTAGCTTGTTATGATTTATTATAGCCTTAGTTAGATGATTGTATTAAACAATTAAGAAAAACACATATTTTACTTAATTTTATCATAGAATATTAAAAATCATTATATACACAACCTCAAAGCTTACTTCACCAGGTTATGTCATTTGAACATCAGCATTTACAAAACTCAGCTTTCATCGTTTGCATCTAAAAAATATAGCAAGAAATAATGGAATGAGAGACATTAAATGCATTAACATCAATATTGTTACACCCCACTCATTTATAGTTAAAGTCAAGAATTTTTTTATTTTTTTAATTTTTAATTTTATTTTTTTGTCTAAGCCATTTAAAGACTAAATGTTATGTTATATAAAGATTGGTGACTTGACTTGCAATTATTCAATAGTTATCCATTTAACTTGACAGTCATGCGACATGTACATGAATGTTTACATCTTTGTCACATTCATCCACGTGGCACCATCATATCCTTTGATTTCCCCAACAGCCTTTCACATCACTGCCTAGATTGTACCACATAAGGGAAATGTAAGCTAGAATATACATGTAGCTTAATTCTTAACTTGTACATATCAATCCATTTTCTTATTTGGGGGATAAACAGAAAGCGGAGAACGAAACCTTAGAGAAAAAGGAAGAAATGAAGAAAGAAGAGAAAAAGAAAAAAAGGAAAAGGTAGGTTTCGATTTTTGACGCTTGTAATGTTGAATTATTATGAAACAAAATTTCGAAGTTTAGCAAGAATTAAAGTTATTGAGATGAATTTGAGTAATTTAAGAATACTTATAATGGGGTCATGCATTCTACTACTTCTTACTCACTTTTGAAATTGTATATGGTTTTAATTCACTAACACTTTTGAATTTAATTCATTTACCTGTGAATGAAATGAGTAGCTTAGATGGAAAGAAAAAAGGCCGACTTGGTGAAATCACCCCATGAAAAGGTCAAATTGCAAATTGAGAAGAAAAATTAGCATTATGCTTCTCAAGCAAATAAGGGAAGAAAGCATGTTACATTTGAACCGGGAGATATGGTTAGGTGCACTTGAAGAAATAGCGTTTTCCATAACAAAGAAAATTGAAGTTGTAGCCACTGGGAGATGGTCCACTCCAAGTCTTTGAAAAGATTAATGACAATGCTTACAAATTTGATCTTCCAGGTGAGTACAATGTTTCAGCTACTTTTAGCGTCTCTAATCTTTCTCTCTTGGATGCAAATATAGATTCAAGGTCGAATTCTTTCGAATAGGGAGGGATGACGTGATCCATGATACGAGGACAAGTCCGGGCAATGATCCATTTATTATTGAGAGAGGATCAATGACTAGGTCACGAGCGAAGCAAGTCAAGAAAGGTACAAGATTGCTTGCTCAAGCCACGTTGTATGAAACATTGATCACGACAAGTAACGAGACAAGTTCCATGTTGGGCTTGAAAGAAGAAATGATGTGGATCAACTTGGTTCAAGTAGCGGACAAGAGAGTTGAAAAGCGAAGGTATGCGACCACATAGCACTCCAATACATGCGGTCGCATGCATCCATACCATGACCAAAGAGAGAGCAACCTACTAGCTTATTCGATCGCATGGAATAAACATATGCGGCCACGTAGTTCAAACTGGGACATGATTTTTCCAAATTTCACGCAATCTTCTATTTAAGCTAAAACTCTATTTTGTGATATATTTTNGCATGCATCCATACCATGACCAAAGAGAGAGCAACCTACTAGCTTATTCGATCGCATGGAATAAACATATGCGGCCACGTAGTTCAAACTGGGACATGATTTTTCCAAATTTCACGCAATCTTCTATTTAAGCTAAAACTCTATTTTGTGATATATTTTGCTATTTTTTTGGCTTAATTCCATTTCTAGTTAAGTTTTATGGGTTCCATATAAATATGACTCATTATATTCATTAAAAAACACACAATTTATTAAGAGATTAATTGAAAGGCATATTACTTTCTTCTTGTTCTTCATCGAGCTAATTGTGAACTTATCAATAATATTTCTTGTGGTGTTCAAACACAATCGAATGAGATTCTTGAGTCTTTTAATCACGAGGTCAACATATGGTCGGCAATTATGTTTGTTCTTTAATTTACTATTTTTGAATCAAGCTTAAAAATATTGATTTCTTGAGTTGAATCAATCTTGTGTGGGTTTCGTAGCTATCATTGCTACGTGGGTTCGCATCATTTACCCAACAAGGACTTATTAAATATTACAAGGCTCATCAATCCGAGACCACCTGACCTATTTTAGGAGAACAAATTGCTTCCCAATTTAACAAATGAAATTTCTTCTCCTTCTCTAATCCTCCCCAAAGAAACTCCCTTTGAATTCTCTCTAATCTTTTTGCCACCGCAACAAGAATCGAAAACGACGACGAGAAATAAGTAGGGAGATCCGATAGAGTAGACTTAATGAGTAAGACGACCTCACTTTGAAAGGTATATATGCTTCCAACCCGCTAGCCTCCTCTCCAGCCTTTCCACAATACTATTCCAAATATGTATACTTTTAAATCGTTTTCCTAAAGGGAGCCCAAGATATGATAGGTCCAGTGTCTTTTTTTTTTCCAAGATTGGTTGGCATTGCAAAGGTTATTGCGTAGGGTTATAAAAGTGATTATAGTGTTGTGAAAGTGATTACAGATATTTGAAAGACAGTGTGGATAGAGGGCAAAGAGGACCCAGTGACAAAGAAACACGTGGTGGAGAACGAGCTGTAAACATAGGTGCATAGAGTGTGGCAGTCAATATATTGAAGACTCCCAAGCTAACATTTCTACACTCTTTCGTAAGGTATATCTATTAATAGTTCTTGTGCACATTACTCTTCTTCTCCTTGCTATTAAGAAAATCTTGTTACATTGAGAAATGGTACTATAATTTTGTATTGAGGGCTCTCATTTGATGTGTTGCTTGAAAAATGCAAGTGTAAAAACTAAAATACTCACATAAAGAAAAACATTACCTAGACTAATTACATTTAGATGTTCGCACTTGTAATGAGGTTTCATATGACTTCCTGGTTAATCTTTATTAAGAGTTAAGCTAGATAGAGTAATTTTAGGAAAAATTGCAGCAGCAGTCTAACTTTTTAAATTTTTGCGGACTTTATCCTAACCTTCAATTTGTGCCACTCACGATCCCAAACCTTTCAAAAATATGCGGTCGGAGTACTGTTAGTTGACCAAAGAAGTCAAAATTGACCAAATTTCTTAAAGGAAAAATGGTAACTTAAATTGTACAAAAAAAAAAACGAAAAAAACACCTCATCTTCCACTTCCCAGCCCACCTACCAATCAAAACCATCTTTCCTTCTCCGGCAAGCCCTACCAAAAACAGCCACCACCGCCACTGCCCCCATGGCCACTACAGTTCCCTTCACCACCACCCACTATTAGTGCCAGTACCCTCCACCGCCGCCATAACTGTCCATTGTACATTTGAAAATAAACCAAGAAGCCTCACCCACTGCCGCCACCCACGCGATATCACGCACCTAAATCGATACCACCACTCGCTCCAACTCTGGTCTGTTAACCTTTTTAACTTCTACAATTTTGTGTATTTTTTTTGTCACCGTGTGAACTGTGCTTAAATTCAACATATTTAATCTTTAAAGTTTGTGCTGAAATTGAGACACTTGTTTACAGTTGATTATGAATGTTATTGATGCGTTGAATGATAATAATGGCTCAAACAAATAATCAATTTCAAAGCACATCGAAGCCACCTAGGAAAACCACTCGCCGGCCCATTCAACCCTACTTTCTCACCGCCTGAACAAGATGAAGGCCATTGGGTAGCTCTTTTTCATTAAAAACAATTACCTTAAGTCGGTCCTCATATGCCCAGCTACGTCGTGGCCGTCCACTGAACCCCAAGACACATCTTCCACTCAGCATCGTTCTGTCTCTTCCTCATCCTCACGGCCGCCCACCTAAATCACTGGATCCCTATGACCCGCCTCCTCCTTCAAATCGGAAATCTACTTCAAGCCCTACCTGGAAACGTGGGCGGCTGCCGAAGGCTATAAAAATCAGGGCTTCGTCGCCTTCTACTGCTTTGATTGGCAGGTGGGGTGGGAAGTGGAAGATGTCATAGGGTTGGCAATGGGGCGGGGACCCCGCCCCACACCGCCCCCTGCCTTAGTTGGTGCGGGCGCGGTTTTGCCATCCCCGTTTGTTTGTTTGTTTTTTTTTTTTTTATTTTCAGTTAATTTATTAATTTATTTTTTTTTATTCTTCACGGGCCGGGTGAGGGTTCGGCACCCTCACCCCGCCTCGCCAACCCGTTCAGGTTGGGTATTTTTGCCCCATTCGGGGCGGGATATTTTGCCAACCCTAGAAGATGATGTGTTTTTGTTTTTTTTTCTTCTACTTTTGTTTGGTTTTTTACAATTTAAGTTACCATTTTGCCCTTAAGAAATTTTGTTAATTTTGACTTCTTTGGTCAGCTAACAGTCATTTGAACTCCAGCCACATATTTTTAAAATGTTTGAGATTATGGGTGGCACAAATTGAAAATTAGGGTAAAGTTCGCAAAAATTGAAAAGATTAGGAACGTTGATACAATTTTCCCATAATTTTATTAAGAGCACAAGCTGTCCTATATTTTGAATAATGGATCTTAGGTTTTTTAAAAAGAATAAATGGAGCTGATTATTTAGGAGGTTGATCCGTGCATCTCAACAAAACATTTTATTTGCTAGAGTTTGTTTTAATACAGTGTATTCTTGCTATCATTAGTCACAACTCTAATTCTTAAGGTTTATTTCTTTTGGTGCTTATTGCACTTTTCCCTCGTTGCTACCAACAAAATCTAGTGAGTTAAGACTGCATCATATATCCTTTTTCTTAAATATCATTTTTTTAATCTATGCCCACCTACAACATGGATGTGGGAACTAACCTTTTCTTTGATTTCTGCTGAAGTTAATACGGGAAGAAATTTGGGTTTTATGGTTAATTAATTTTTTTTTTTTTATTCTTCACGGGGCGGGGTGAGTGTGCGGCACCCTCACCCCGCCCCGCCAACCCGTTCAGGTCGGGTATTTTTGCCCCATTCGGGGCGGGATCTTTTGCCAACCCTAGAAGACGATGTGTTTTTGTTTTTTTTTTCTTCTACTTTTGTTTGGTTTTTTACAATTTAAGTTACCATTTTGCCCTTAAGAAATTTTGTTAATTTTGACTTCTTTGGTCAACTAACAGACATTTGAACTCCAGCCACATATTTTTAAAAGGGTTTGAGATTATGGGTGGCACAAATTAAAAATTAGGGTAAAGTTCGCAAAAATTGAAAAGATTAAGAACCGTTGATACAATTTTCCCATAATTTTATTAAGAGCACAAGCTGTCCTATATTTTGAATAATGGATCTTAGGTTTTTTAAAAAGATAAATGGAGCTGATTATTTAGGAGGTTGATCCGTGCATCTCAACAAAACATTTTATTTGCTAGAGTTTGTTTTAATACAGTGTATTCTTGCTATCATTAGTCACAAATCTAATTCTTAAGGTTTATTTCTTTTGGTGCTTATTGCACTTTCCCCTCGTTGCTACCAACAAAATCTAATTAGTTAAGACTGCATCATATATCCTTTTTCTTAAATATCATTTTTTTAATCTATGCCCACCTACAACATGGATGTGGGAACTAACCTTTTCTTTGATTTCTGCTTAAGTTAATACGGGAAGAAATTTGGGATGAGAAATCTGATAAAGAGATCTACAAGAAACTTGAGGATGGATATGGTGAGATAGTGCTTTATGCACTGAAATTTGATTTGCAAACAGCTAGTCTATGGTTATCACCGGTCACTCCTTGGTTGTATTCGTATTTTGGGAAATATCACTAACGACACACATAATTTAAAAAAAAAAAAAAAGTTGCTAATTTGTGAATTATATGTCAATCTTTTTGCTTGGTGAAGATCTTGATAGGGGAAGCAGCAAGTTGTATTGTCATACGGTAGTCTAAATGATTTAATATATTCTTTTAGACTGATATCATCTATCTCTAATAGCAAGTATTGATTTATGTGATTTATAGTAATTACAAAGCATAGCGGATTGTAATCTAAATAGAAAAATATCTAATGATCTTTATAAGGTACCACCAGCCAATTGACTCCCCATGATCTTTGTACTACCATAACTTATCTTCAATATTATTGACATTTGCAAGTAAAAGGCAATTACCACAATTCACTAGTTGTTTCTTGTGATATTGGACGCATCTAACAACTATCTCACTGTGAACTATAAGATAAAACCTTTGTTCAGTAATGCTAAGGCAGGTGGGCCCTTTAATGTCTCTAGTACAAATGCTGTGGTTAGACAATTTTGAGATTATTAAACTTCATATGAAACATCCGACTTCATATTGCAATATTTTTCTTTAATGAAATAGTGATTTCTGTGATTATCCGATCATTGATTGCAAATGGAGGTGTTCTTGCTTTTAAATTAACTACATTTATTTACATTTAAAAACTTTTTATGATGATCTTTATCTGGGAATTGATTTGGTTTAATTTCAATTCGATGAAACTTTCTATTTTCTGCTTCTAATTTTTGTTTCGTCTTTCATATGATAGTGTAGCCCTACTTGGTGTTCATGATTTCAGTGAAGGATTAAGGTGAAAGATGTTAGCATAGGAATATTAATAGCAAAGTCATTGAAGTTAATATATACTAAAATTGATTTATTTGGAAAAATTATTGAATTTTGTTTTATAGTTTTGTTCTAGATCATTTTTGTATGGATTAAAAAATTCGTAATAAAATTATTATCAATTTTATTGGTTAATTTGAGTAAATTGTTGGATGAATATAATTTTTTTTTTTACATGTGCAATGGTCAAACAACATTACCAAAAAAAAAAAGGAAAAAAAACAGAGATATACAACAACGGTCAAAAAAATGTTGCAAACATGGACAACATGTGAAAAATGTTGCAAACAGGTAATCGACAAAATTCAAAAAATGTTGCAAAAAGTTTATTAACAACGTTCAAAAAACGTTGCAAAAAGTTAATAAGCAATAATTGAAAAACATTGCAAAAATGTTATTAACAACATTAAATGAACGTTGCAAAAGGTTATTAGTAAATTTAAAAAATTGCAAAAGATTATTAGCAATATTTAAAAAAACGTTGTCATATCCTTCTACTTTACAACAACATCAAGATTTGTAACATATGTCCGAACGTTGAAAAAGATCTTCAACAACATTTTTTAAACTTTGCAAATAGCTATTTTTGTTGTAGTGGCAAGACTAGTCTTTTAAATAAACATTATTCATTACCCTAAAAATGAAAATGATAAATTTTTGTCAATATTTCTGGATTAATAAGTTAAGATGCATGTTTTTTATTTTAAAATATTAGTTCGAGCCCCTTTTTTTTTTTTGAAAATTCATTTTTTCAAAACTTATTTTCAATCACACATTCTCTAATAAAATAAAATTACATGTAAATCGATTTTTTTTTTTTAATTTTTAACAACACATTCTCAAAAACTTACCATTTAAAAATTACATTTTTTTTTCAAAATAGTTCTAACAAAATTTCAAAATTACTTTGTCATAAATGATGTGATGTGATGTGATGTGATGTGATGTACTAATTTTTTTGGGGGGAATTTAAACGATTTTGCTACATGTACATTAAGTTTGACATTGTGGTTGACATTGTCTGGTAAAAAGACACAAATATCATTCTCCTTATACTTGTGCTAATACAATGTTCTCTATTCCTATTCTAGGATAATTATAGTTTATTTCTTTTAATAAATAGAAAAATTAATTATGCTTATT